>ML806442.1:0-17520 GCA_009831015.1 Picea engelmannii
TGGGTCGTTGTATTTTTTGAGTTACACTCCATGGAAAATAGGGTTTGTGGCTAGTCCTGAAACTAGTCAAAAACAGGTGTTTCGGGTAAAAATGTCATAACTTCTTAATAACAGATCTAAATTTAGTAAGACCAAATTTTTTGGTTATATTACAGTATTTAGTATGTTGTGTAACATTTTTAGATCAATTCAACAAATATTTCGTGCGGAGCATGCTCTACAAGGTCGCTCTCTAGAATAATCCAAAATTCAGTAAGGTGTGCCATTTTTTCCATAACGCCTTTTCTGAGAGGTTCCAAGTAGTGACACCTGGAGGAATTACATAAAACAGACTGAATAACATTGTGTATCAGTTTTAGATATCTATTTAGTACAGGTACAATGTTATGATTATTTCAAGTTAGGGTTGTTGACTAATCCAAAACTAGTCTTGTGAGACTAAAGAAACGTTTGATGAAAATTCTAGCCTCTTGTTGTTAAAGTTAAGGAAGGTTTGGAGGTATGTGATCATATACACTAGGTATATTACAGAGTTACAAATCATATTTGTATGATGAAATTGATGAGGGATTTTGGTTGAGGTACAAGTTGGGTACATGGTTGAGACAAGTAGTTGATGAGTTGGCACATACATGAGGTGTATAGTTGATTATGTTGGTACATATTGATGAGTCATTATCAGACTAATTAGTAGGTTTGGACAGTAACAAATCTCCCTAGATCCACCTGGATCTAGAACAAAATAGGACAGGACATGACTCTTTCCCTAAGTTGTGACCATTGAATTAGCTAGTAGGGAGGAACAAGTAACATACCTTTGTATCACTTCCTAGGGTCTCTGTTGCTCCTGCTTCGCTCCGACGCTCTCGTGAGGTCAAGACCAAGACAACAAAAACAAACCAAAGTGAAGGTAGCAAAATATATTCAATCGACAACATATGTGTATGATCAAGGAATTACACAATAAAGTAAGAATGACTTTATGGGAAAAGGACATGTCGTTGTATCATATTAATCGAAAGTAGAAGATACAACCTAATCGCCTTGATGTTGCAAGCTTCCTTTCGGTGGATCTTGGTTCCAACAC
The DNA here is from genome assembly GCA_009831015.1 of Picea engelmannii. Lineage (NCBI taxonomy): Eukaryota > Viridiplantae > Streptophyta > Pinopsida > Pinales > Pinaceae > Picea > Picea engelmannii. The sequence continues at coordinate 1,088 of ML806442.1, forward strand.
ACACGCTTTCTCGATCCTTGTATGAAGAAGATCCAATTCCTCTTGATAGACTTGCTAGAGTCTCTAAGCTCCTGTTCAAGCTAGGTCCTTCACACAATTCCTTCACCAATTCTCCAATTAATCTTGCTTAACCTTTTCCATGATAATCCCATCAATATATAGGAGAGGATGAGATGGTTACTTGGATAATAATGATCCCACAATATCAGGGAAACCAGTAAAAAGATAACCATTCGAATGCCAACCCGTTCTCTAGAAGATTCCTTTCTAGAACCATCGAGACTTCATCTTTTTCCAAGCTTGAGAACAAGTTCGCACCCTAGCTATGTAGCACAGTGCAAGAAGTTTGCACCCTAGCTGAAGGCAACCTACGAGAATGGGTCATTCTCGCACCCTAGGAATAAGAAACCTGCGAACTCTCTTCAAAAATATGTTTTCTGGGAAGAGATGAATGTCACTTTTCTCAGGAGAAAGTTCTTATTAGGAGCCTGAGTACACCATCATCCATACACCATCAAGATGACCAAAATCATGGGTAACATGAGTACTTGAAACATGATTGCTACATACTTGGTGAATGGTTGATGCACTTGTTTATGGTACAAATTGATTACAGGTTGAGGTACAGGTTGGTGCATGGTTGATGCACTTGTTTATGGTACGAGTTGATTACAGATTGATGCATGGTTGATGCATGGTTCAGGTTTATTGGTATAGGTTTACAATGATATATCTCACAGTGATAGTGTGACAGTGGTTCCATCATTCTACTTCTACTTCAGGGCGGTTGGACAGGGCAAGGACAGGTGGTTGTAGCCGGAGAACATAGGGGGTTGTAGCCAGAGAATTGGGGAGTTGGAGCTTCCCTCGGGTTGTAGCCTAAGAAACTAGGGGGTTGGAGCCTCCTTCTAGTTGCAGCTGGAAAACAAAGCAATTTGGTGCTTCCAATGAACGTAATTATTCAAGACATATAAGAAAAAGCATTTTGTGGTTTTCTCCCACTTTGGGTTTCCATGTAAAACACTGGTGTATTGTGTATGTGTATGATTTTTCATTGTTTATTTACTCTACAGTTATTGGATGATAATGCTTCATTGATATAACACTTGGATTATATGGTTAAAAAGGATCAAATTTCTCTATTACTGATTCACCCCCCCCTTCTCAGTAATCCAACAATTACTTCTTTAATTTGGAGAAATTTGACATTTCTAAGGTAAATTGTAATGAGATTCTTCAATGTAAGTTTCATATGCATATTCTCATCCTTTACTATTTTCTTTATGTTTTTAATTTCAGTCTTGTTTTAGTATTTACTTATATAAATTATGTTTTTATAGGTCTTCATGGTTTTTAGATTTGGAATTCACTCTCCTTGTTCTCAAGTTTGACAAAGTAGTTGTGTTGATGATTAAATGCAAATAAATTACATTAGGGAGTTTCTCCATCTTACACAGTTTTCATTTAATGTCTTGTTCTTTGCTTCTAAAAAGACTTTATTTTGAAAACAAGATATTTGGAAGGAAGGGACATATGATGCAACTTCACCTATTATTCATAATTGTTCCCTAGTCTTAGGAATTTTATTCAAATAAAATCCTAACTAATTATAACTTCGCAAAAAATAATTAATCAAAATATCAACTTAAGAAATGCTCATGCTTTACTCATATTCATTCTTTTGTTGAGATATACTTTTGTAAGTTGTCAAGTTGAAGTTTTCTTTCGATATTTGGATTTTCATTTATCTTTTCCTTCAGGTGTTCCTTTTCTTTCTTTGTTTGTGATGTTTGAAACCTTTTCATTTTGTTTGTTTTGCTTTTGATTCGATTTTTTGTTCTTCCCAAAATTTATATGGGGTAATCTTTACTATGCAATACTAGCTGGTTTACATGGAGAAATATGTACTCTATCCTTTCATTAGGATTTCATTTATCTAAAGGTTATCTCTATCAAGTTTTCAGTTTTTCTCACATCAATCATTAGTCATGGGGAACATTAGGATATGTTTCAAGTATTATAAGTTTGTCTTTATAAAGGAAATAATTTCCCACATCCTTTACTTTGAATCCCTCCCATACCCCTCCACAATTAAAGCCTCTACTTTGGTAGATAAATAGAAGACTAATGAGTTCAAACTCAATTGGTATCACATCTAGTCCTTTAAGTAAAATATTTGTGTACCATCTCGATCTCTTCACCCAATTGCTAAAATCAATTCTCCAAATATGTTTATCAAAAGGGTGGGAACAAGAGATTTGAAAGCACATGTGTGTGGGAAGTGTATGAAAACCCATTGGGGTGTTGAACATGCTCATTGGAAGTGGGTCAATGGATGCATGGTACTAATACAACTTCGTCGAGGTGTTGAACCGGCATGCTGGCAACGAAGCAATGTTAGGGAAAAAAAGAAGTAATTTTATAACATGTGCATACTAATCTTTAATAACCTCCTAGCTATTTTTACTATCCAATAGTAGAGATGTAATTAAAAGTTAATATATATTCCCTATATTTGGATTCACTGTCTTGGAATTAAGTATTCAAGTACTTTCATCTTTAAAAGCTTATTTTTCTTTGATTATGTCTTATGTGGGACCCTTGGGAATGGTGTAGTGTGCTAGAATATTTTTAAAAGCTTTCATTTCGATCTTTCGTAAATTTAGTCCTATTATCTTAACCAAAGATAACTGCTTCGTCCCCATGTGTTGCCAATTTTTTTGGCAGACAACAACCTCCCAATTTTGCATTTGTTGTTAATATTAAAATTTGGGCCCCCCCTTTATTTCTTCGAAAATTCTTTTGAATTTGGCTTGATTTTCTTTGTAAATATGTTTTATATGATGATATTATATGAGAATAAATGTGTTTGAAAAGTTTAGAGTGGAGTGTATTTCATGTGTTGACTCCTTTTCATATTGATTGTGCATTTGGCCTTTTGAATTTCATGAATTCCAACATGAAATTCAAAAAGTTGATTTCAAAATTTTCTATATGACATATCGCTTTCAGGCCAATTTCATCGCTTTTAAGTTGTTTTGATTATGATTTTGACTATGGAGTGAAGTTCATACAATTTATATATTATTTATCTCTAATGTTCTTGATCACACTGCTTACATGCATGTCCATAGTAATGTTTTACTTGAGCTACAAAATTTGATATGCTATGAAATAGCTATTTTCTCATCCTAAGTCCTTTGAATTTTACTATTCAATAAAAATTTGGATGAAGAATTAAAAAGTTTTTAATCTCTTATTGAAATCTAATTGACTTCATGTTGGCCCTTGGTTAAGGAAGTATTTGAATATCAAGGAAGAAAAGGGAGAATGTGAACTTCGTGGAAGACACAATGACTGTTGTTGGGTCGAAGTGAACAAAAGAGCAAAAAAGATGGAGCGAAGCCCGAGAAAGAAAGTCGTTAGACGAGGAGATCGGGGATGATAGATAAGCAAGAGAGAAGGATTGTGGACAACTCAGAAAGAGGGAAAATCCATCATTGGATGCTTTGGAGCACCACATGAGAAGGAAGGAAAGATAGGTTGGTGAAGCCATGAAAATATGGGTCAAGTTGACCTAGGGTTTTAGACACCTAGGGTTTTGGTATCTAGGGTTTTGGACACCTAGGTTTCGGCCTAAGGCTGTCGGTGGGATATTGTAATGTATAAATAAAGGTCTAAAGGACCTGGGTTGGGTTGGTACGATATTGCTTATTGATCTAGTTGTATTGTTGATGTGAGTGAGTATTGTATCGAGAGAGAGAAGTGCTAAGAGTGAGAGCCTTATGATATTGTAAGATCTTCAGCTGGGTACGAAGGTCAATTCCTGCAACTAGGTGCACGGGAAGGGGAGAGAAAGAGAGGAGAAGAGAAGAAATCTGCTAGCTAAGAGCACAGACAAGAGTTGTATGCTTCATCTTAATAAATCATAAGCACAGTTCTGTGGACATAGTCCTAGAGAGAGGGTAAACCACGTATATTTGGTGTTGTGTGTGATCGATATTATGTCTCTGTCATTGATATACTATGATTGCATTGATGTGGTAGATCTGATAAGTAGATGTGCAGAATAGATCTAAGTTGATAAGTGATATATGTATGTTGTGTTGTTCTTGTGTTAGATCCACTTAACATTTCCTTTGGTTGTCGACATCTCTTTCCTACAACCCCCTCATAGCTACTTCGGGTGGGACTGCATCTGCTTCACAGGTGTTTCTGAAAGGGCCAGTAGTTAGGGCTTGTTGGTGCGCTCTTGGAGCTGAACCCTGGGTCTGCCCCTGTGCCACAATACCTTTGAGAATACCTTGAGAATATCAAGAGATATTTAACCTGTGAGGATCACTATAGTCTTTTCTTTTACTATCACTTTCGTTTGTTAATGGTTTTTGTGGGTTTCGAGCTAAATCTGCCCTTTTATCTATTGAAATCTCTCCCAAAAATGGCAAAGTTTTATAAAAAAATATAGCCTGATCTCTTAGAGGATCCTCTTTCACCATGGATTTATTAGGATACTAGTTGAGTATCACTTGAATTAGGTTAATGTTTCTTGGGATGAGGTCATTAAAAGGAATAATTTCACTAAAACCGTAAAACCAATTTCTTAGGCTCAAGATTTTGAACTAGGGTTTGAATTTACAAATTCTATAGGAGGAAATGACAAGGATATTTCTCAGATATCAAGGTCAAAGTGAATGTCACCTATACTCACACACAACCAATTTCAGAAATTGAGTTCGAATCCAGATTCAATGTCCTTGGACAAAAATCGAAGAGTATCCTTCAAATATTCTGCACAAACCACTATTTCTTCCCTTATTCTTGACCGTCACAAAAATGATAAAAGCCATGTCCCCAAATCATTTGAAAATCCAAAAAAGTCAAAAGACTTCAAGAATAAAAGACAGGGAAGAAAATTTTCAAGAACACTTAGAAAAAAATCTAATAAGGTTTCAAATGTTGGCTCTCCTATTACAGTCATGGATGATGAGCCTGAGAATACTGAAAAATYGATCCATCCTAAAGAGCCCAAATCAATTCCAGATTTAAAGAATGAACCTKTATCTAATCAAGAAAAGCTTGGAAAATGAAAGGATATGGAAAACCTAAGTATCAAAGCCATGTTTTGGAAGACTAAGTACTACAGTGTAGTTCCTATGTTGCAATCAAATGCAATTGATTTGGAGCTGGAAAACCAACAAMTCAGGTCGAGAAACAAAGTTTTAATTGTTGAATATGAAGAAAAGATTGTAGAGTTAAAACAAATATTGGTTACAACAAAGAGCTTAGTGGAAATTAATTATCCTGGAATTAATATTTTTGTTATATCAGACTTTAAAAATTCTACCTCTCGATGCTCAAAGGTTAATTATAGAATTTTGATTGAAGGTATGTTTTTGTTATTGTAATTTATTTTGTTTATTTCATTTTTGGAAAGAGCAGCGACAAAATTTCAAATTCGGTAGCCGCTCTAATTTCATTTTATTTATTATTCATTTTATCATTAATTGTATTTATTTGTTTTGATAGATGTAGAGCATGTAATATGGACCAACAATCATGGAAAAATGATCTTTTCAAGCTACGAGGATAGGCTTATGGAGAAAATGAATTATTCTTTTAAAGAAATCTTATCCCTATTTTTGTACAATGCTTTGTAATTCGAGTTTGGTTTGGGAATTGAGACTATTTAATAATATCCCATTCCTAATTTTGAGGAGACAATTTCTCTTTAATTAATGTTATTTGTTAGTCATAGCTGGAACTCTTTTCTTATAATAGAGAGAAAAAAAAAACTAATAACTAGGGGGGTTGGACCTGGAGAAACAAGGAAACACACTATCGTGCTACTGTAGGTACTGGGCTGGACCCGAGGTTGAAATTTTTTGAAGGCAAGCTATGTACACTATTGTAAAAGCCTTGATTTTTTAAGTTTTGGAAGACTTGAAGATGGCCATGAATATATGGTGTTTTGTATGCTTTGGTACCAATATTCAAAGTTTATGAAATACTTATTTTGCAGGCCATTTTATTTTCTTTCCAATTCGTTTATGAATGAAAGATTATTTTCTCAAATTTCTACATTGTTGTTAGAATATGCGAGAACTCTTTTTCTTTTCATTCTAAATTGAATTTGATACAAATGAACATAATTAAACATGAATATGCACATCAATGAATGTTGGTAACTATTTACTAATTATGTTATTGATATGCATGAGTCTTAAATATTGTTTGAACTATAATAACTATTTCTATAGTCCAACGATTCATTTTATTTCATTTTTAATTCATGTGATTGGAAATGAGTATGAAGATTAGTATTCGCTTAGTAACTATTTACTAAGATAAAATTAATATGCATTTATGTCAACAATCATCAAGTTATTTGAACTATTTTAGTAACTTCGTAACTAATCTTTTATCTCATTTTCATTACAAGTATTCGTTTTGTTCCTGATCGAGAGAGGGACTATTATTTTTCTCAATCAGGACAGGTTCCTTTCCCTTTTGTTTCTTGCATACTAGGATAAATTACATTTGCATGTAGAATAATATGCATTTTCCAAAGTTTCCTTATGTAGGAGAAAATTCCATTATGCCTTTGTTGAGACCTTGTCTCACCAGAGGATTGCCTTCTTCAAGCAGTTGCAAGAAGGTAATTCCTATGCTTTTGTATGTTGATAAAAACAAGTAACAATATGCATTAGCAAACAGAAGGTTGTGTATATACTGTGTACATATAGATTAGTCTAGATTAAATTAACGTTAGATTAGGATAATCTTAGGATAAGGATAACTAGACCCATAAACCCAATTGAAATCACCATCCCAAATGGATAAGGGCCTAATTGGGGCCCTGACCGGGTGATATCCCCAATGTTGATTATTGTGATTTCTTGGCATCAACACTTCCCTATCACATTTAGTTTCTTGAATCTTAAATATAGACTTGGGTTTGTCTTTAATGATCTCGTTCTTGAGTATCCTTTGCTTACCATGACCATTAACCCCTCTAATGTTCCTTGATGTGATATTCATAATTAAAATTTAGGTTGAGTGATGAAGTAATTGTTTGACAGAGTTGAGACTTGTCCATAGTCTAATAATTGGGTACCTTCCTCCTAGAATTTTTGCTTCATGGGTTTTTAGCCTCTTTTTCTTTCTTCCCCTAATAATTTTTTTTGGAGTTTTTGTTGTATCATTTTGATTCCCAAACCTAATGAGGTTCTTTTATTTTGAGAGAATGAACAAATTTTGGCTTTCCCTCTAAAGAGTTATTTATGTAAAGTTTTTTATCTCTTATTCTAATATATTATTAATCTTGTTTCTCCATATATTCCAATGAGTTCTCGTAGATACATCTCTTATATTTCCATGTCCTCTATTTGTTCCAACTCATCCTCCTTCTTATATCCCATGTGTAAGTTTTAAACCTGTGAATTAAAGCAATGCATACATATTATAAGCAGAACTGAAGGTAATCAATGTCTCATACACATAGTACACAAAGATTTACACTAGAAACCCTTAACCAGCAGAAAACCAACCTTCCTTCATGTCACACCTCTCAACTCTTCATTATATTAATTTCACCATTTGCAATACAATATATACACAATATTTTAAGTATTTTGCAGCTACCAAAATCATAATGCCTTAATCTGAGATTAAATTAGAAAACTACTAAAGATAAATAAAAAAATACGACGTAGCAGTAATCAAATCAAATGCACCCCCCACCACCACACACACACACATGCAAAGAATATAACACCTACCCAAAATTCTCCCACTTGTTGTTTTCTTTTCATACAAGGGGTCATAGGATTACATAGTCAACAATCTAGGAAAACAATTCCCATTGTTTCTTTACACCAAGAGAACTTCTTAGAGCTCACCGACTTTGTCAATTAATTTGCAACATTCTTAAAAGTGTCAACTTTGTCCAACAACACCTTCTTGTCTTCAACCATGTCTCTCACAAAGTGATAATGAACATCAATATGCTTTGTCTTTGAATGATAAGTTGGGTTCGTTTCTAGGAAGATTGATCTCTGACTGTCACAATCTAACCTTACTACTTGTGTACCAACCCAATCTCTTTAACCCAATACCTGAACATAATATTTGTAACCATACTTCTTCCTTGCTTGCATGAGTGGCTTCCATGTATTCAACTTCTATAGTTGAGAGTGCCACTATAGCCTGTCTTTTTCTCATCCAACGGATTACTCCTCCAAATAGGTTAAACACATACCCACTTGTAGATCTTATGCGATCTAGATCTCCAGCCCAGTATGCATCAACAACCCAGGTATGTCCAACACTATTTCCAATCATCTATGGTAGTACAATACATAACTAAAGTGCCACACAAATACCTGAAAACCATTTTTACTGTTGTACAATGCTCCTTCCTTGGTTTTTATATATACCTGCTCAAAACTCTCGTTGCATGTGCAATGTATGGTCTAGTATAGACCATTGCATACATCAAACTACCAACTACACTAGCATATGGAACATGGAAAATTTCCTCTTCTTCTTCCTATGTCTTGGGACACTAATCTGCAGACAAATTTACACCTACAGGAATAGGAACCTTGACCCATTTACTTTCCTACATATTAAACCTTTGTAATATCGTCTCAACATATTTTCTCTTATTTAAACATAGTTTCATGTTTGTGTGATCTCTTTTAATCTCCATTCCCATAATGAAGTTAGCAGCCCCAAGATCATTGATTACATCCATGTTGTTTCCTACCAACAACATGTCATCGACATACAACACTACATAAATGAAGTGATTACCAACCTGCTTGGAATATACACAGTGATTAATCCTGCTTATCACAAATCTCAGTCCAAGGATGTATGTGATTACTTCAGACCATATAGTGACTTATTTATCTTACATACTAGCTCTTTCTTTTCCTTCACTACAAAGCCTTTTGGCTGCTACATGTAGCTTTTTCTTCTAGATCCCCATGCAGTAATGTTATCTTCACATCCATCTATTCTACTTCAAAATCAAAAGCAAGAGAAATAGATCAAATAAATCTAATAGAAATTAACTTGGCAACATGAGAAAAATTTCACCAAAGTCATTTTCCTCTACCTCTGAATAACATTTTTCTACTAACTGAGATTTGTACATATCCACTTTACCTTCTTCATTCAACTTATTCTTAAACACTCTTTTTTGTCAATGGCCTTTCTTCCAATTGGCAACTCAACTAGATCCCATGCCTCATTCTTATCCAAGGTATCCATCTCTTCAACCGTGGCCTTATTCTAGAGTTTACTATCCTCTGAATTCACCTCTTCCCTGACAGTTATAGGATCATCATTTGTAATAGATAACGCAAAATTGGTACAAAAATCAGGTGGACTATACCTTTCTGGTTTCCTTCTTTCCCTCATTTATCTCCTCAATACTGGAGTATGAGATTCTTCTTCTTATGATTCATCTTCTTTCGTTGGTTCAGATTTTGCTTCATCCAACTCAAACTCTATTTCTTCAGGTTCTTCTTTCCTTGGTAGGAATTCCTATTTGGGAACATCTTTAACCTCTCTAAAAACAATATCCCGACTATAAACAATATTCTTAGTTTATGGTTTCCAAAGGTTATAACCTTTCATACCATGTTTATAATTAATAAAGATACACTTTTCAACTTTATTATCTAGCTTACTCCTATTTTCCTTTGGAAATGTGTACATAAGCATCGCAACAAAATACTCTGAGATGCTCAAGAGAGGGTTTCTTACCATTCCATACCTCATGCTGAGGTTTTTCCACCAATGCTGATGAGGGTGATCTATTTACTTGGTAACATGCAGTACCCACTGCCTCTGCCCAAATTTTGTATCCTAACCCAGCACCCCTGAGCATGTTCCTTGATTTTTCCATCAACATCTTGTTCATCCTTTTTGCAACCCCATTCTATTGAGGTGTGTATGGATTAGTCTTTTTCCTTGCTATAATGCACTTCTTACAAAACTCTTAGAATTCATTCCCGTAGAATTCTCCACCATTATACGTCCTCAACACTTTTATTTTATTTTTTGTATGATTTTATACCAGAGCCTTAAACTCTTTAAATTTATCAAATACCTTAGATTTATTCCTAAAAAAATAAATCCATGTGTTCCTTGAGAAATCCTCTATGAATGAAACATAATATGTAGATTGACCTAGTGATGGAAGAAGCATGGGTACAAACACATCACTATGTATCAACTCTAAGATCCCCTTTGCTCTTGTAGCACCAGATGGGAATATTACTCAATTATGTTTACCATATATTAAATGTTCACATAAATCAAAACCTATGGTGAAATTAGACATACCTTCAACCATACCTTTATCATTTAGTGCTCGAAGGCCCTTTTCTCCAATATGTCCTAGTCTTCAATGCCATAGCATGGTATTCTTCCAAGGACAATATGGATCTTGTCTTATTTATTTATTTTCTCTGGGACAACAGAACTATTACACCCACCAGTATAAGTGCTTCCCAACAACTTGTAGAGAGTTCCACATCGAATTCCCCTCATCAACACCATTTCTACTCCGACCATATTGCAAGTTCCTTTTCCTATAAAGTATCCACACCTGCATCATCCAACTTGCTTACAAATATTAAGCTCTTGGATAGATATGGAATGTGTAGAACTCCAGGGAGAGTTCTAATCCTTCCATCTTTCAGCAATAGCTTAACCCTTCCACTTCCCATTATTTTGGTTGTCAATTCATCTCCAAGGAATTCATATGCTCTGTCACAAAATCTCCATCTTCCATCCTAATATGATACAACTTCTTTTGAATAAAAAACTTGTTTACCGAGTACTTTGACTAATACAAATTCCCCAGCTTTTCCCACAGTTCCTTAGCTATATATTCTTCCAACAAATTCAATAACATTGGATCTGCTAGGAAGAGTTGAATAATACTCATTTCTCTTCTATCCAACTTCTCCTAATATTCTTTCGACATACCACTAAATTGAGTACTAGTATTTTGTAAACCAATAGATTGTGTACTAGTAGGATGTGTACCAGTAGATCATGTACTAGGATCCACATATATCCATTGTTCTTTTTCTACAAGAAGGTCCTCCATATTTAGCTTCCATAACTCAAAGTTTTTACCATCGAACTTCTCAATATTGTTTCTAGAACTACTTGTCATTATATTTCAACACCCAAATCACCACTGCAAGCACCCACTAAACTTAGGTTATCATAGACCCAATATAAACTTGATCTATCAAGACCAAACCAAACCCTCAACAACAAAGGCATCCCCCTTAAGCCAAAAAAAGTGTTATGATACCACATGTGATTTTTAAACATGTGAAGTAAAGCAATGCATATATATTCTAAGAAAAACATAAAGTAATCAATGGCTCGTACACATAGTACACTGAGATTTACATTGGAAACCCTTAACCAGGAGAAAATCATCCTTCCTTGGTGTCGCACCTTTCAGCTCTTCATTGTATTAATTTCACCATCCAAAATACAATATATACACAATATTTTAGGTATTCCACAGCTACCAAAACCCTAATCCCTTAATCCATGATTAATTTAGAAAACCGATAAAAATAACAAAAATGTTAAGATAGAAAATCTGACGCAATAGTCCTCAAATATTACACACCCCCCCACAAACATGCAAAGAATATAACACCTACCCAACACCATGTCTAGATCTATAATTCCTTCACTATCTCACTTTATTGTTTGTAGGCATGTGCCCTTTTTTCTATGCTTTGTCTCACTTGGGGTGCCTGTTGGAGGTATATTTTCCACGGCTACAAATGCTTCCTCTCCTAATTTTATCTCTATTGGTTCATGTTTTATTGCTAAATATTGGAAAGTATTATCGAATTTTGGGGTATTATTGGCTTCCTGTTTGGGGTGTTCTTTTTCTTACTTTTGTTTGCTTGGAAATTTGAAAAATCCCTCCTTGTTAGGGCCTTCCTCCTACTTCTTGAGATTAGTTGTTCTGTTCAAAGGGAAATCCCTAAATAGGTGATTGTACTATTGATGCATGTAACATCGGATATATATTTCCGCATAGGCTTGGTGTCTAGCATGCATAAGTCGTCCAAAGCCTTATATCCTTGAATTTACTTTAATTAAAGGAATTATTAAAGTAAATTTATTTTATTATTTTATTATTTAATTAATTAATTTATTTAAGGAAAATGCTAAAAGTAACTAGCATGTAATATTAGTCATTAATCTCAAGTGAGGTGACAAGTAATCTCAACCTTCAATGACTTTGGAGATTAGGGTTAGGTTATAACTCAAGATTATAAAAGCAAGGCTAGGGTGAAGGAGGAAGACACTTGATTCTTGTGTTGAGAGAGTTGACATAGAGAGGGTTGGATCATGAAGGACTGTGATTCAAGGATATATTGGATAGGTGGAGAAGGAATTCCATCTAGAGATCAGGTCAAGGAGAAGAGAGAATAGAGGTTGTCACAAGTGGGTTTCAATAGAGCGAAGCCACATGAAAGTGTTGCATCATACAGAGCTTGCAATATAGGATTTATGTTCATATATGCAGACATTGATGGAGACAAGCACATATACGCAGGTGCACTTAAGGATGGGCATGTACATTTCGAAAAGCATGCAGATCTGGGTTGTGTAACATATCAAAATTTTCCAAGTTTATCTACAATCGTATTTCTCTTAGTGGGCCATTATCCCTATTATGGGAGCCTTGATTTTAGCATAATAAAATCATTCTCATCACTAGTTTTCCCTTTGGGGTTTTTCCAGGGGTATCTACCCAAAAATATTGGTGTTTATGTGTGCATGATTTGGTTTCCAATTTTGCTTCCACTAGATTGATTGAGTTGAATATTTCAACATTGTATTTTTGTTTCAAGAGTTTATAATCTGATTTGAAATAAGGAAATCACTAGATAACAAGATACTTAAGTGATGGAGTAAGGGGATTTCAACGTAGTATTAAAGAATATGATCTTTGGTGAAGTCAGATCCCATATCCATAGTAGTTTATAGAATATCAGTGGGAGATCTTAGCAGATCCAAAACCAATAGGAAGAAATCGAAGGACATATTCTAGGAGAACAGTTGTAATGAGGTAGAACTAGGGTTTTGCAGGTTTACGGATTTGTACGCAGGTTGCAAGAAAGAACGTGAGCGTATGTACATGAGCATCTTTGGAGAAATATTCGTATACATGGTTTGCAGTAATAACATGCATGTGCATATGAGGGCTTCCTTAAGTGAGTGCATGTACATACTTAGGGGTTCAGTTGTGACAGGTGTGTATAGGTGTTTACAGGTCAGTATAGGGGTAGTTTCCAGTCACAAGTTATTTTCTAGGGTAGTTTATCAGGTCTTATGGATGGAATCACCACCATTGAAAGTTGAAGGTAGATTGGATGGATCATCCAAATTCCTATCTTGTAAATCAATAGTAACTTTGGCGTTGAAGGAGTATGCCCTTTGGGAGTTAATGGACAAAGAAGTTGTTCTACCGACAGTTCTTACAGCTTTGGAAGCTCAGAAAAAGAAGGATATCTAAGTAGAGAGGGTCCTCTTGGATTCAATGAAGGATCATCTAATTCCTCACCTATCTGAGAAGAAGATGACCAAAGAGATGTTTAATGCTTTGGTAAGTTTATTCCAAGGCAAGAAAATGAATTGGAAGATGGTCTTAAGAAATAAACTCAGATCAATATAGAAGTAAATATATGACAATGTTACCAACTATATCATGAGGATAACTCATGTACGTGATCATATTTCAATCACAGGGGAGAAAATTAAAGACACAAATCTCGTGAATGTGGCATTGAATGGTCTTCCCAAGTCTTGGGACCCATTTTTCAAGGGAATCTACACTCGATAAAATATCCCAGATTGGTAGAGGCTTTGGTATGATTGCATATAGGAAGAGACTCGGGAGGAGTCTAAAGTAGGAAAGTAGGAAAATGAAGAGGTGGAGAACCTGGCCCTTGTCAGTAAGATAAGGAAAGGAAAAGGAAAGGGTTCTAGCAAGCAGGGTGATGGTGAGAAGTCAACCTCACAGTTGGGGAAGAAGGACTTGAGTAAAATCAAGTGCTTCATGTGCCACAAGTATGGTCATTACGCATCACAGTGTCCAAACAAGAATAAAGTGAAGAGTAATCTCAACATATAGAAACATATGTAGAATCTCAAGTTAAGGAGTTTGTTGAGAAGTTCAATAATGAGTTCTCATTCATCACTTGTCTTTTTGGCACAATTTCCAGTAGTGCCTGGTTCGTGGATAGTGGGGAATCTCATCACTTGATGGGGACACATGATTTGTTCACTATATGATCTTATACAAACTCGGATCTACAGGTGGAGTTTGGAACTCATGCCAAGTGTGTTTTAGAGGGAGTTGGGACAGTGAGGTTCTAGCTGGAGTCATGAAGTTTTCTAGAGGTGGCATACATGTTGTATGTACCAGAACTGAAGAAGAACTTGATCCCAATTTTAGTTTTGGAGGACATGGGTTTTTCCATGACTTTCTAGAGAGGGAAATTAATCATCTGTTTAGAGGGAGTTATCCATAACACAATAGTCATCATTGGTGTCATAGAGGGTAGGTTATAGAGGATCCAAGGGGATATTGGATCATGGATCGATGTCAGTGATAGAGGAGGAGGAGCGAGAGACTTCAAAGGGTGAATATTCGAAGGATGAGCAGAGTTCATAGACTTCCGGTGTGGGAAGTCAACCTTTAGCTGGGAAGGAGGAGTTAGCCCCTTTCAGTTATGTCAAGAGACCAAGTTGGTACGAGATGACATTGATGGATTCTTGAGAGCATGAGGATTCTAGGAGAAGATGGAGGGAGAGAATGTCTTTAATGAATTTTCCAAACTTCATGGCATTGACATGTAGTATCATCGATTCGACGACTTCCAGTATTTAGGGTGAAACTAACTAGCAGGGTTGGAGGGATGCCAGTGAATAGGATGTTGTGTGTGACATTATGCCAGGGTCAGAGGGAGAACCAGTTCTAGGTGGATCTCCAAGAAATACCTTCCTCTCTAAGAGGGAGTGTTGATGCATGTAGCATCGATCAAGTATTTCTACATAGACTTGGTGTCTAGCATGCAGAAGTCGTCCAAAGCCTTTTATCCTTGAATTTACTTTAATTAAATGAATTATTAAAGTAAATTGGTTTAATTAATTAATTATTTTATTAATTGAGTTATTTAAGGAAAATGAAAAAAGTAATTAGCATGTAATATTAGCCATTATTAATCTCAATTGAGGTGAGAATTAATCTCAACCGTCGATCACTTTGGAGATTAGGGTTAGGTTAGAAATCAAGATTATAAAAACAAGGCTAGGGTGAAGATACTTGATACTTGATACTGGTGTTGAGAGAGTCAACACAGAGAGTGTTGAATCATGAAGGGCTATGATTCAAGGATATCTTGGATAGGTGGAGAAGGACTTCCATCTAGATATTAGGTCAAGGAGAAGAGAGAATAGAGGCTACCAAAAGTGGTTTTCAATAGAGAGAAGCCACAGGAAAGTGTTGTGTCATATGGAGCTTTCCATCCAAGATTATTGTACATGTACACGGGCGCTAATGGAGACAGGCGCATATACATGGGTGAAATTAAGTAAAAGCATGTATATCTTGAAAACCGTGCATATCTAGGCCATACAATAAATGATACTTTGTCAGGTTTGTCTGCAATTGTATTTCTCTCGGTGAGCCATTATCCTTGTTATGAGAGCCCCGATTTTAGCTTAATAAAATCATTCTTAGCACTGGTTTTCCCTCCAATTTTTTTCCAGGGGTATCTACCCAAAAATATTGGTGTTTATGTGTGGATGATTTGGTTTCTATTTTTTCTTCTACTATATTTATTGAGTTGAATATTTTAATAGTGTATTTTTGTTTTGTGAGCTGCTAATTTTATTTGCATTAATGAAATCACTAGATAACAAGATACCTAGGTGTTGGAGTAAGTGGATTTCAACATGATTGTTGGGGATAAATATATGCACTATTAATTCCCACATTTAATTATCAACCGGGGCTCGTAAGATTTGAGGTGCAAGCGCAAGAAACGAAATATCAGAGCCCAGTCTAGCCTAATCTAAAGCCGACAAAACAATCTTCAAACCCACACTGCAGAAAATTAACACTAAGGATTCATCATTGAGACACATAAATAACTTAGTGCTATAAAGTCTTAGATCACAGTCTTTCATGCACTCAGGGTGATTTTCATGTGATTAATCGCAAGTAGCTTACTTAAGTTTCCTATCCTTCAATGGATTCCAGTAGTGATTAAAAAGATAATCAAATGGATAAAAACTAGGTAAAAGGAAATGAGATCTAAACTCAAACTTTGTCCTCAATCAAATGCAATGTGCCAATGCCTTGA
>ML806442.1:17620-30879 GCA_009831015.1 Picea engelmannii
CCCCTGTCCCAACAAATGGTTATGGTGTGGCAATATTATGTAATTCTTGAGTCTACTTAGTAAGGTGTGGTGTAGCTGGAAGGAAAATTTCACTACGATTTTTGTTTCCTCTAATTATTTCTTGGTGAAATATTTTTTGATGAATGTTTCACTATAATTCCTCATTGGTAGGTGCATAACAAATGTAAGATTGACTTGGATACATTTCGTATCCATACTATTTTTCTAGAGAATTGGTGAGCAACAAGGTTGCGTACCTAGTTGCCTTGGTAGATGGAAATCCAGAGGATGGCCAATCCCTTAGTATTTATAGTTAGGTTGATGTTAGGCCTTGGAGCACAACAAATTCCTAGTCAGTATGTGTGGTACTAGTGTTTGGCCCAAAGGTAAGGTTAGTTCCCAGCTAGTATGTTGTTTGAGATAATAGTCCTACTAGTGAATGGAGGAGCATGGACACTATGATTCGTAGGACCCAAAATTTCATTATCAACATTTATAAATGTCCATGATAAAACTTGGAATCACCAATTGTATTGTTGGCCCTTGACCAATTTTTGAGAATCCTTGGTCATGATTGACCTATTTTGGCACTTCAACAGGCTGTCAAAGGCAGAGCACAAGTCGAAGCAGAGATCGCGGGATCTCGACCCCTTTTTAGGGATTTTTGGGTTTGGGATAGGTAACAGGTATGGGAATGTCATCCCATGGGTTTACCCATGTTTAGGCCATTTTTGTAATGTATAAATAGAAATCTAGGCGAGGTAAGAAGGGGGGGGAAGGTATTTTGGTACCTTACTAAGTGATAAGTGCAAGTGTGGATTGTATATTCTTTATGCATACTATATGAGACTTGTAGAGGTAAGTGCAAGTGATTGTAAGAGACTGTGGAAAGTCTTTGTGATGTAACTCAGGGAAGGAGGATCTAGCGAAGTGCGCACAGATCTCCTATCCTCTGTGGAGTAAGATCTCATGGCTCTGTGCATGTAGAAGATTGACAGAAGGCAATAAAAGAGAATAAGAGTTAGTGGACGTATCCCTAGGTTGGGGGTGAACCACATATATCATGTGTTGTGGTTTCTTTGTGCTTTATAGTTGTTCTCTTGTTTATGTGATTAAATGCTTAGTGCACTGATATATGCTTAGAAGATTCTAATATGATAGCTTAGTGTTGAATAATTTGAATGAATGCTAGATCTAATCTATGTTGATATGCTTAGTGCTTCAATATATTGGATTTGTGTGAATACTGCGTTGCTCTGTTATTAGGTTTTATCTACACTGTAAATAAGGTTGGATATTAATGAACTATAACTGCTAAGTTCTCTGTAAAGGTGTTGTAATCACAGATCGGTGTCCTAGCTAAGGTTGTAGACACTGGAGTCCTAAAACCACCCCTGCCTCTACCTCAGATGAGACTTCATCTACTTCACAAGTGTTGTTGAAAGGGTCAATAGTTAGTGTTTTGTTGGTGCGCTCTTGAGCATTGAACCCTGGGTCTGCCCCTATGCCAACAAATGGTTCTGTTGCCAGGACCTGAAACTGTGATTGTTGGGAACTAAAGAAAAGAAAGCTTTGTGCGTAGATCTGTTTCCCTAGTGCGCAGTATTCTACTTGACCTGTAAAGCTTTGTGCTAAGAAGAAAAGTCGGATCTGAAGAAAAGAGATAAGATATTGAAGCTTTTTGCTCTGACAAAGGTAAATATAGTGAAAAGTTTTGATTGAAAATGTAAGATAAGTGGAAATTTTATTTCAAAAGTATGGATCTAGGTATGTTTAATAAATTTTGTCCTAGCTTGAAAAATAGGGCACATCTAGATGAAAGAAGGTTTGATATGAGTATATCTGATAGAAATAATGAGAGATATGTTATTCCTATGCATAGAAAGAATATTTGGACTAACAAATGGATGCAGGACCCTAGAAAGATTTTTTTGTAGGTTAGCTACTATGATCCTAGTGCACAGTATAGGAAAGGTTGGGGATCATTTCAAAGAAAAAGAATATTAACCCTTTGTTATAATTGCAGAAGACCGAGACATCTTGCTAAGGAATGCCCTGGTAAAAGACCTAGTTTTCTTTGTTGTCAAGCTATGGATCATGAAGTTTTGGATTTCCCTAGAATGATTTCTAAGGTTAAAAGAATGAATATGAGACAAGAAAACCCTGAGAAAAATCAAGAAACTAAGACCATGGCAGAACCCCAGAAAGAATCAGAGAATGTATTACTGCAAATGAAAGAAACCATGAATGATCACAAAAATATCAACTTATAAGAGATATTCAAAGAAAAAAAGGTGCATAGAAACAAGAATAGGAGACTTCGACATTGACTGTGTTTTGGATGAAGAAACATAGGTGAATATCATGACAGAAAGGACTTGTGAAATTTTAGGAAAGCTCGTTATGATTCCTTCATTGGGAGGAATAGGATTATTTAGAGGAAAGTTGATAGCCCTATGTGGAAGACTCACCCAGATATTTATGAATGCTCATGGAACTTCGACAGAAGATTTTGAGGTTGTTAAATTTATTGAGAAAAACGCCCCATTTGCTATATTACTAGGAAAAACTTGGATTGAGAAAGATCAAGCCGGAAGAAAAGAAGAGAAAGTCGTAGAACAAAAGAAGCAAGAAGTAAAAGATTTCATGACTAGGAGGATAGCACACTTGATTGAAGAACAGGAGAACTAATCAAAGATGTTCAGAACCATAAACTTGGATGTCGAAGTGGAAAGAACACAATAAGACTCACAAAAGAGTAGAGAACCTACCCCAGACAGAGAAGAAGTATTGGCCTTGAAAAACCATCAACAGTGCGAAGTTACTATGCTAAAAGGAGATAAGAATTAGAATGGATAGAGGAATACCGAGATAAAGATTACAGGGAAGAAGGCTAGAAATCTCAGTAAGAAGAGATCAAAGATAGAAAAGTTGCAGAAGTTTCCAAATTGGACTTCGGAGAAGGAAGGTTTGCAAAAATGGAACTTCGCTGGGATATCAGAACAGTGCAACATGGAATTTTTCCATGGCGAAGCGATATAGCCATTGAAATAATTATAATCGTTAGCCCGATGACCCGGATGGTTAGAATAGAAGTTATGGCTCGAAGGCTTTCCATAAGACCATTGGGACCGTGCCGCAATAGACAGAACCGCATTGATGAAGGCCTCTCATCCATTGGAGAGATTTGTTACATCATGTCTACTTATTTTGTCGATTGTTGCACCAAGAACACTTTTCCAAATTGTATACAAGAGAAATCATTACTACCGCGTTGTTTTTATCGAGATCGACACATGTTCTATTGCTTTGAGCACTCATTCATTCACCTAAGTTATCCCATCTAAGCATGTATGTCGGACGAGCTCAGCGCCGCAGAGAAAGTCATCGAAGAAGTTCTAATCGACCTTATGGTTGAGAAGGTGAAGTCCATCAAAATTTAGGCCTCATCGACGCGACGAGTGCGAGCCTCCACATCGACTGCTCGTGGATCCAAACAATCTTGACATGCAACAGAGAAAAGAACCAAGCATCGAGATGACTTGGAAAATGTGAATTTAATCCTGAATATCCTACCCGACTACATCCCACCTCTGGCTAGCATGGTGATTCGTGACAGTGTCCCAAGAGACTTTGATTACACCATGGTTACTGCATACCTCCCGAAGGGGATACGTGCAGTTAGAGCACAACAATATAATATCGCGACGTTGAAGTTCAACAAATTCAACCTAGGGGACCGTAAGAACCATAGTATGCTCGCTCCTTACAAGTATTTGACCAGGACGAAGGGGAAGAAATCGAAAATAATCCCCCAACCATGGACTATGAACCTCGCGTAGTCCACCCTCTTGAATGTGATAAATATTATGCACTTTGGAAGGAACTAGGAGGTTAACGCGTGTGCTAATATCCTACTCTCATGTTACCATGGTGGCTACCTATGGCTAGATAGATGCATCATAGTCGATCTGACGTTGATCCATAGGATCACCAGATTGAGCATGCAAGGACCCGACCCACAGGACTTCTACCCAGGGAAGGATATAGATCGCGCACTGGCACAAAGGATCAAAGACACATATGGTGATGTAGAAAAGGGGACGCAAGGCTACAAGGTAGCTTCCATCCAAAATGGTGCAATCCACCTGGCCTGCCAGCTAATCGCAGGAAAGCTCGTAAGAAAGAACAGACCTACCCAGGTCACAGGATTCGTTGTTGACCTCATCGGGAAATGTGTAGAAGGACTCCATATGAACTAGGCGAAATACCTAGTCAACCAGCTAGAATTGAATTTCTGCGAAGCTCGGGATCAGGGCTATGAGTTCCACTTTAGTTAGCTTTTGATCCTCATAGTGTTTACTACTTGTGAAATGTCATAAGGTGCGACCTTCCTGGACATTTAACCATTCAAACCATTTGTTGTGAAGTTCACCACCCTCTAGTACTTGAGCGATATAGGAAAATAGTGGCAATCGAACACAGTATTCCATACATACTACGTGTAGTTGAAGAGGGCCATCAAAGTTGTCCCTCGCATGATTCCAAACACCCTGTACCGGTTCAGACCTCTCATGAAGTTTCGTGCATATAGACACTTCATTTATATCACTATGTGTGCAGAGGATCATAAAGAATTGCTTCAGTCATACTATAAGCTCATAGAGGAGGACATTGAGGAGATAACTAAGGACTGGTCAGCATACCTCCTTATCCTTGCTGACCCTATAGAAATTTTTGATCCTGAACTACTTGGCAGCTTAGAGGCCACTTACAAATAACACGACACGCCTAGAACCAGTAGAAGGAAGAAGACCGAAGAAGTACAAAACTTGAGCAGTGCATCAAATGAAACTGCTTCAGTATCACCTGGATGAGGAGGTGATGACGAAGTAGATAGAGAAGAGACCATTGGAAAATAAGATCAACATAAGCAAGGTGAAGTAACACCACCTAGAGATCATGTTGATGAGGTTGATCCCTCGAATAAAAGAAAGGTTTCCCCCACAAAACCCACCTCACGAAAGAAGTCAAGAGAAAGAAAAACCATGATGTGAACCGTGCTCACGGTCGATGACTTTGAATTCATCATCGCAGTTGTAGTAGATGCCTCGTGGGACATGTTGTATAAACACGAAGCCAAGAAAGAAGAGATGTACGACAGAATCGAGGTTGAACTCATAGGGGTACAACAGGCCCTTCAATCCAGTCGCGCAGTATCTGTTGTACCCCCGCCATTAGAAGCACCAGAGTTGGGAGATGAGCCTACCCAACTCCGAAGACTAGCTTATATGACCGAAGCTCACCTTTTTCATGCGCAGGAAGAAACATAACAGACCACAAAGTCCCTAAAGCAAGTGCAAAAAGTAGTCATAGAGAAACGTCAAGTTGCGTATCAGGAGAAGGTTACTCTCTAGACAAAGTTTGAAGAGGATAAAGCACAAATCCAGCAAGAGAAAGAGTAGTTGCTCACAAAACAGCTCGGATTTAAAGAAGCAGTCAGCAGAGCACTTCACTCTGTGATGGGCTTAGAGAAAAAGGTGGAAGAACCAGTAGAGCACCAAGTAGCGCAACTCGTGGAATCTATCCAGCAGCTACAACAGAGAATCACAGATTTGAAGCTACGAACAGTACCCAACACTCTATCGGATGTACGAGATCAAAGAGAAGCAATTTCTCGAAGCACAGTTGAGAGAATCAAGGCCCTCACCATGGAATTTAAACAACTAAGTGATCACAGTGCCCAAACTTATGAGTGACTCACATAGGATCTTGAATTGAAGGCACTAGAGTCACAACTCCAAGAGGCAAAACAACAAGCAGAAATAGTACAGGCATAGTTGAAGCCCATGTCAGCAATCAAGAGGATGAAGCGATCCCAAGAATAGCACACTACTCAACAGTAGGTCCACACCATTCAGAGAAAAGTCATGGAAGTGACTCAGAGGCTCCAACCAATACAAGACGAGGCTTGCCAACTATTTGTCGAGATTGAAGGTCGAGGAGAAGAACTGGAGAAATTCGTCACTACAGTTGAAAAACGCTTGGAGGAACCAGTCAATGAATCAATTATCCAAGAGTTCGTCGAGCAGGAGGCCATGGAACAGCAACAAGTCGAAGCAGCTCGATCCAAGCTTGAGGTTTTTGAAGTAGAGCTACCCAGATCAGAGTGACTCGGGACGAGTCACATGTGAGTGTTGGGGGCATGTTGGCCCTTGACCAAGTTTTGAGAATCCTTGGTCATGATTGACCTATTTTGGGACTTCAAAAGGATGTCGAAGGCGGAGCGCAAGTCAAAGGTGCAGTGCAAGTCGAAGCGAAGGTCATGGGACCTCAACCCCTTTTTAGGGATTTTTGGGTTTGGGCTATGTAACGGGTATGGGAATGTCGGCCCATGGGTTTACCCATGTTTAGGCCCTTTTTGTAATGTATAAATAGAAGGTTGGGAAAGGTAAGAAGGGGGGGGAAAGGTTATTTTGGTACCTTGCTAAGTGCTAAGTGCAAGTGTGGATTGTAGATTCTTCGTGCATACTCTTTGATACTTGTAAAGCTAAGTGCAAGTTATTGTAAGAGACTATGGAAAGGCTTTGTGTTGCAACTCGGGGAAGGAGGATCTAGCGAAGTGCGCACAGATCTCTATCCTCTGCGGAGTAAGATCTCATGGCTTTGTGCATGTAGAAGAATGACAGAAAGAAATAAAAGAGAAGAAGAGTTGGTGGACGTAGCCCCAGGCTGGGGGTGAACCACATATATCTTGTGTTGTGGTTTCTTTGTGTTTTATGGTTTTTCTCTTGTTTATGTGATTAAATGCTTAGTGCACTAATATATGCTTAGAATATTCTAATATGATAGCTTAGTGTTGAATAATATGAATGAATGCTAGATCTAATCTATGTTGATGTGCTTAGTGCTTGAATATATCAGATCTGTTTGAATACTGCATTGCATTGTTATTAGGGTTTATCTGCACTATAACTAAGGCTGGATATTAATGAACTATAACTGCTAAGTCCTTTGTAAAGGTGTTGTAATCATAGATCGGTGTCCCAGCTAAGTTTTTAGACAATAGAGTCATGAAACCACCCCTGCCTCTATCTCGGGTGAGACTTCATCTTCTTCGCAGGTGTTGCCGAAAGGGCCGATAGTTAGGGTTTTGTTGGTGTGCTCTTGAGCGTTGAACCCTGGGTCTGCCCCTGTGCCAACATGTATTCAAAACCAACACTTTAAACACTACCTTGAGTGGTGATTTTGACTACTCCTTTATGCATTTTTAACTAGCATACTTTGGTATCCATGACTTTGGGAGTTTACATGTTGTGTTTTGGAAGCTACTTAGGGACTCAAAGTCCTCACGCTAGGTTTTTGTTGGAGTATGTTTTGGATACTCACAATCACTTTGTTCTACTTCAATAGTGTTGTCATTTGGATGACACCACTTTATAGGGTGTTATAGCCTTTTCGCATCTTGTTTACTAGGAGAATTTAGTTGGCTTTGAGCATTCTTCTAATAATATTTGGATTTGGGTTCAATCATGTCGATCATCGATATAGAGTTTGGTCCACAATTTAAATTATAGTTCTTTGTCTCATCGACTTCGTCAAATATATACCACTTCATACCTTATTGTTAAGCAAGGTTAAAATCTGCAACATTAATTACAACAATAGTGTTTTCCTCTCTTCTGAAAGCATTGGAGGTCAATTCTCCTATGATTGGGAGGAATGATAGGGATTCTAGTCCCTAACATTTGCATATGTATTATCTTCAATTATTATTATTAGGATATTATTATTGTGTATTCGTGTGTTGAATCATTTTGGTTTTCCTAGTCCCATGGGTTGGTTGAGATCATTTCTCCAACCATCTCCATTATTATGTTTAGTTGCTAGTTTGTAGGAGCTTGTTTGATCTAGGTGGATATCGTTGGCTACCCACCTCTTCCACCAACTCATCACAGTTCTCCATCTTGGCCATTTTTTGTTATGATTCAGGGGCCTAGGGTAGCCATGGAATACCCAGGCCCTGCCAATAATTGTACTTCTCGACTATATATTTCCAACAAGCTACTGAATTACCCAAATGGATATTGTATGCAAAAAAAAATCCCCCCGAAAGTTGACACATGAACTAACCACCTTGGGGACCGCAAACCTTTTGGTGCTTCACCTCCTAGGGTTAGGGTTTTGGACCTTTAGGGTCCTTGTTTTATGTTAAAAGGCCAATATTTTGGCCCATTGTATTATATTTTTGTGAATGAGCATAGCTGACATCTATTTCTCTTTAGAGATAAAATACAATCATTCTATAGTATTTTGTTATTTTATTCATTAATAGAAGTTGGGTTTCACTATATTTATGTGTTCTCTGCTATAGTTTTTTGTATATATCATTTTTTTCTCAATGTAATCCAGATTAGTGGTATCAAATAATTCTTCTCCTTTTTATTCCTCGGTGGATGTCCTTGACTAAGTTAGGGTATAGAGAGTTGGGTCTTGAGCTAGTTTCACTTGGGGGAAATCACTCTTGCTAACCCAAGAAAATTCCTATGAAATAAGAAAAGAGAGATGATATGGAAAGAGATCCTTTCAAAATGTTGCTTGAGGAATCCATCGTGCGACAGTGTAACGAGATGATGGAAAACTTCACCCAGATCCTTCGACGACTACTGACACTAGGAGAGGCACCTTCAACAATTTCCCATTTTGGAGGTGTGACACCCTTCAAGGCACAAGTTAAATTTGATATCCCCTTATTTGAAGGTCAAATAAATGCATATGGTTTGGAGAAACAATTGAATCTATTAGAAGGGTATTACTATGTTCAAAAATATTTTAACACTCAAAAGATCACCTTCCCTCTCCTTAAATCCCTCCTTCATGTCAAATATTGGTGGGAATGTTACTGGGATAGACATAATGAAGGAGAGTCTATGGAATTGGGGACAATACCCACTTGAGCGATCTTTGTTGATTCCCTCGAGGAATAATTATACCCTACCATAAACTACGATGACTAGTACACAAGATGGATGACTCTCCATCGGGAAAGAGATCAGACGATGCCAGAGTACACTAACATATTCCATCCCTTACGCTCAAAGTTAGATATGAGATACTTTGAGTGGCACTTGGTTGTGAAGTACCACAATGGCCTACATAGGTACATCCAAATAGATATGGATTTCCTGGACATATCCTCACTGGGATTCACTTATTGATATGTTGTCAAAATCAAGCACAAATTTAAGCAGTGGAATAAGTGGAAGTTTGGGTCTACAAATATGCAACATCATAACCATGGTAAAGGAAATTCTAACTCACAAAACAAGAAACAGAGTAAGGAAGTTCAACCTCAAGATAATCAGTCCAAGACACATGAAAAGAAGAATAGTGGAAAGTTTAAAAAAGGATACTGGAAAGTGGCGTAGGTTCAACAAAATCCCCAGGAACAACACTTATGAATTCCACTCAAAATAGTAATTGTTGGTCAAGATTAAAGAAAAAGAGTTGGACCCTAACTCAGACAAAGATTTGGAGTAGGATAAGGGAAACCAAATCATATATGAAGAACCCAGTGTTTCCATTGCAACCGCAAATATCTAACCAGATAAGTTAGTGGAGCTTGAGGAAGGGGAGTGCCTCTTACATTCATGTATGTGGGTGAAGGGGACCCCTGTACATTTCATTGTTGATGACAAGAGCTAGAAAAACTTGATATCATACAAGGTCATCAAGACATTGAATTTTTTGATGATGCCACACCCCCAACCATACACCATTGGTTGGTTGAGCTGGGGATGAGACCTTCGCGTCAACCAGTAGTAGCACCTTTCCTACGACATCAAGCCCTTCAAACATGAGCTACTATGTGATGTTTCCCCAATTGAATTTTTTTATGTTCTTGTAGGAAAACATTACATGTGGAAACACCATGCTATTTATGAGTCCCAACCCATAGTGTGATTATTACTTTGGGAGGTCAAGCCTATAGGGTACTAGTGGTAGTTTCGACTACTACAATTTCATTAATCTTGGCAAAATAGTGTTGAAAGGTAATCTATCATATAACAAATTTTGTCCTCTTCATGGTTCAATCTGAATATGAATAAAAGGTCATTGTGACCACCACAACTTTAGTGCAAGGTCTCTCTACATAGAAAAAATAGGTGGACAAGATTATAGAGGAGTACAAAGAGCTCTCTACTTCACCTATAGGGATGCCTCTACACTGTTAGGTCAAACATACCATTGATTTGATACCTATAGCCCCCTTACCCAATGGTCCAATATATAGATGTTCCCTTTTGAAGAGTGAAGAAATAAAGCATCAAATTCATGAGATCATCCAAAAGGGCTACATTCGACTAAGATCCTCACCTTGTGGGAGCCCAATTGTATTGGTGCAGAAGAAGGATGGGACATGGTGGCTCTGTGTTGATTATAGAGCCCTAAACAAAATCATATTCAAGAGTTGATACCTCATCCCACAAATTGACAATCTTCTTGATCAACTTAAGGGTGCCAAGTTCTATAGCAAGATTCATATGAAGTCAAACTATCACCAAGTTCCTATAGAACCAACTAATGTATGGAAGAAAACCTTAAGGAGGGCCTCTTTGAGTGGTTGGTAATGTGTTTTGTATTGACTAATGCTCCAGGGACATTCATGAGGATTATGGATGATATCTTGTGGTTGTTCACAAACTCTTTTTCGTCGTCTATTTGGATGACATCCTCATATTTAGCCAGATGTGGGAAGAGCACTTGCAACACATTCAGTAGGTATTGAGAACCCTCTAGAAACACAATTTATATTCCAACCTAGAGAAACGCTCATTTAGCATTCATATAATCCAATAACTATAATACATCATGGATGAACATGGGGTGCATGTGGACCCAACCAAGATCTAATTCATTCACGACTAGCCAAGCTCGAAGACTTCGATAGAGCTTCATAGCTTCTTGGGCCTCACCAATTTCTATTGCAGGTTGATATTGGGTTTCTCTCATATAGCTTTTCCCTCAAGTCAAGTGACCAAGGGGAGAGATTAATCCAAGTCTACATGGTCTGCATCACAACAAAAAACATTCCAGGATATAAAACATTGCCTTTATTCTGCACTAGTCCTCACATTTCTAGATCTACAATAGTCATTTGAGATGGAGACAGATGCCTCACTATGATATCGGTGTTGTCCTCACTCAATAGGGACATTTTCTTTCCTATCATAGTGAAACACTGTCGGATGTTGTTCACAAGTATCCCACCTATGACAAAGAGATAAACTCCATTGTGCAGGGATGATGAGAGTGGAAGCATTACATTTTGGTCAAAAAAAATATCATCCACACTGATAACAAGCCTCTACAATTCATGTAGTGATTAAAATTATATCATTATATAATTTTTCATCTATCCTGGTAATTTCTAGGTGAAAAATAATGGGGGAATCAACTTGCAGAGCCATTTTAGCAGTTGGTCCCAATTTGGAAAATTGGGGTACAAAAACTGTCCAAAATATTTCAAAGCCATTTTGAGGCATCAAATGACATTTTTGGGGATCTAAATCTATTGTTGCAAAATATTCCATATTCTACACACTAAGACCTTTCCATTGGTGCAAGAATTTCCTCAATCGTATTTTGTATGCAAAAGTTATGCTTCCCACAAGTTGACCTACTATGTTGACCACCATGGTATGAGTGGATTCCACATTATACCCCATTACTTAAACATGTGGGGCTCTCCATGTACTATATTTTCAAGAAAATTATAGAAGGTCCAAACCTGATCACTAATTGAGGGTTGAGGAAGTCAAAACCTTAACCCTAGATGACTATCAAGCTATGTTAAATACTAGGCCACTGGGAGGAGAATGGGTCCCATTCTTTTGTATTGTACTTGTTCCACAGTTGAGTAGAGCATCTAAGGAGTTGTAGAGCATAACAGAGGTGGTAGGGGATTTTGTAGTAATTGTTCAAGCCATAGTGCCAAAGGAAACTCCATAATGAGTGTCTCTTTCTTTGTACTTACTTTCCATATATGAAGAAAAGAGAGAAAAACATAGGCCTCACCTTCTAGATAGGTTTCCTCCCATATTGGGTTTCCCAAAGTACATATTGTGTTCAATTGTGTGGATGGTGTATATTTTTTCTCGTTCTTTCATTTTTTTATTAATTTAATTTCATAAATTCAAGTGAACCTAGTAATTAAACTAATATGGGATCTAAGAAAATAAACTCCAAAAATACAATATTTCAAAATAGTTTAATATATGTTGTGACAAACTTTTCCAGTGGAATATCCATGATAGTTTACAGATCATATTGGTATCAGAGTAGTTTTCTTTGGGGTATTTTTGGAAAGTTGTAGGATCCAAGAATTTTCTTAAGAAAAAAGTCACAAAACCCTAGCCATGACAAATGAGTTTTTTCACAACAACCATTGTGATCTAAAAATGAAGAAGACTTGAAAAACTTGAAAAATATTGCAAGTGAATTTTATGTGTTTAAAGCAAAAGGATCAGTTTGCAACACATAGATTTAAAGGATTACTTATGCAAATTACACATAGAAAGCAACATAATCATTGAACATAAACGCATAAGCACAGCAATTGATAAAGGAGTTCACCCCTCTCTTGGGCTACATCTCCTGGTCCAGCTTCCTATGGATCATTATAATTAATTTCTCAAAAAGTGCTCAAAAACATGTCTTACAATGCTCAAAATGACAAACCAACTGCTCCAATGGCTTCAGAGCGTCCCAAAACCCCTTTCTGGGCTCTTTTGGCACCTCAATCAGTCGAAAAATGAAGAATTTATGCCTCCTGGAAGTTCCCCCTTCAAGCTTGTTGTCTCTGCATCTACAAAACGCACCCTTCTTCATTGAACCTGGCTCACACGCATTATATGGCGTAAAAACCCAGCACCGAGTGCAACTGTGCCAACGATGCAAACCGTAGAATGGTTAAGGGCGTGCCATCCCCTAACCGCCTAGGCACCTGGGCGTATGGGTCATGTGACCTCGCGCTTTGATAAAAAGTGGTTAATTCGTTATA
Organism: Picea engelmannii; assembly: GCA_009831015.1. Lineage (NCBI taxonomy): Eukaryota > Viridiplantae > Streptophyta > Pinopsida > Pinales > Pinaceae > Picea > Picea engelmannii. Next base: position 30,684 of record ML806442.1, read on the forward strand.
TCTGTTTCAAAACCATAGCAACTCCTTTCCCGCACTCTAGTCATATGAAAAACCATGGGCCATATGTTTTAACTCCGCGCGCAAATGGTCGGGCCAATGTATAAAGCACGGTCATATATTGTATAATGAAACCACATCGTATAAACACCCATGTGCATATATAACATATGGTCACATATAAATATTCAAACGACCA
>ML806442.1:44767-61243 GCA_009831015.1 Picea engelmannii
TTCATTTACTCTTAAACTATTGGATGATAATGCTACATTGATATAATGCTTTCATTTTATGGTGAAAAAGGATTATATTGCTCTATTAATTATTCACCCCCCCTCTCAGTAATCCAACAAGTCATTCCATTTTGTTTATGTAATGCACCAAATACATTTATGAGATCTATGAACATTGTATTGTGTCCATATTTAAATTCATTTGTTATAGTGTATTTGGATGATATATTGGTTTATATATCTACCTGGGAGGAGCACATATCACGTCTCATGCAGGTGTTATAGGCTCTGAAAAAACACCAATTGTTGGCTAACCTCAAGAAATGTGAATTTGCTCAATAATCATTGGTGTATTTGGGGTATGTGATTGGTGTAGGGGAGCTCAAGATATATCCTGCAAAGATAGAGACAATCACAAAATGGCGAGTTTCTACTATTTTCACTGATGTTAGGAGATTTGTTGTGGCAACACAATTCCTACAGAAGTTCATAACATATTTTTTAGTGGTAGTTGCACCACTCCATGTTGTAACCACAAGCAGTAAGAGTTTCTAATGGGGAAAGAATCAATAAAAATATTTCTACAAGTTGTAATAAAATATCATTTAATCACTAGTTCTTACATTTCCTAACTTGTAGAATCCCTTTGAAGTGGAGACATATCCAAGTAGGTATGCTATGGGAGCAGTTTTTATGCAAGGAGGTAAGTCGGTATGTTATTGTTCTGAGATGTTTCATGGGGGAGTTTTGAACTACCCTACATATGATAAGGAACTATATTCCCTCATTCAAGATATTAAGAAGTGGAAGCATTATCTGATGGGAAAGGAAACCATTATCCACACAGATTACCAATTTCTAAAATATTTGTAGGCCTAGAGTAAGCTTCAACAAACCAGGCATTACAAGTGGATGGGATTTTGTAGTGATTTCATCTAGTCGTCAATTATAGGAAGAAAAACACTAACAAGTTGGTAGGCATGCTTTCAAGGTCGACCACACCCAATATTATAGCTTTGGGATCTCTTATGCACATGGATCCTTTTACCCTTAATGCATACAAAGAGGTGTCCACGAAAGATGAGGACTTCAAGGAGGCGTTTCAAAAACTACAGGGTCAAATTCATGTAGAATAAGGTGACAATAAAGTTGACTATCATCTCCATAATGGGTTACTCTACAATCTAGAAAAGATCTGCATTCCTAAAGGTGAAATATTGCAGCTTATCAGAGCGGACCTCCTAATTTGTAGGACATTTTTGTGGTGGGAAGACAATTTCTAACTTACAAAGGTATGTGTTTTGGCCCATAATTCATGAATATGTAGCACAATATATTAGAGGATGTATACTTTGTTGTACCAGCAATCCCAACAATAGAAGACAATGTCTATACCATCCCTTACTTGTACCCACTTGACCTTGGGAATGCATTTCCCTAGATTTTGTGGGAGGTTTACCAACAACCAAGAATGGACATGACTATATTTTTGTGGTACTTGGCAAGTTTTGCAAGAAGTGCATTCGTATGCCTAGTAAAAAAACCATTAGAGGACAAGAATCAATAAACATGTTCTTTGAATAGGTCTAGGTGCACTTTGGGATACCAAAGAACATCATCTCAGACATGGATACCATATTTCTTAGTGATTTTTGGACTTTGCTTTGGGAGAATATGGAAACCTAGTTGAAGAGATCTACAACATTCCATCCACAGATGGATGGGCAGACAAAAGTAGTTAATAGGACTTTGGTGCAACTTTTGAGGAGTTACAATCAGAGGCATCCAAAGATCTGGGATGAAAATATGATATATATTCAACACTCGTATAGAAAATCAATCAACACTTCTACTAGTAAGTCCCCTTTTGAAACTTTCTTTGGGTATTTTCCGCCTTCACCCTTGGATGTTTCATATGGACATCAAGGAGGAGTGAGGGAAGACATCAAATGAGAAGATTTAAGAGCGTAGAAATTAGTTGAAATATTAGATAGATCCATTTGCATGTACATGAGACAATGAAGAAGTCACAGGAAAAGTATAAGGCCAGACATAATCAACATAGAACCGAAAAAGTCATTTAAAGTAGGAGATAAATTTTGGTTACAACTAAACAAGGAAATACTACAGGGTCCTGGTAAGAAGATCAAGTCTCTACAATATGGCCCTTTTGAGGTATTGTAGAAGGTGGGAGATAATGCCTATGGAGTCAATCTACCCCCATACATGTGCATTTACTTAGTAGTGTGTTGACTCAAAATATCATCACTTATTATAAAAGCTTGCAAAGTATTGTGAAGCCTATGATTATAATTATTATATAGCTAATAGGTGGGGTCCCCAAGAAAAAAAATGGAAAAGTGTTGGTTTCGTAAGCTTTTCGTCTGCATGAAACACTTCAGCTTATGACATCTTGAAAAAATGGATCATAGTTATTTTGTTACGCACATGCTTGATGTTAAGACATTTTACCTACATGGATATAAAAAAATAGCACCACAAGAAGTTCTAAAGGTATGTGCAAGTAGAAAATACATATATAAGTGCACAAGTTTGGTTGTTGAGCTTCATAACATGATGAACATGCCTAATCACAATTCTTTCATATACTATATTATGCAAACCTGTCAAGTATAAGTTACATGGTTTGATAATTGGAAAAGGTTTTGGTTTTATTATGAATTTAATATGTTCTAATACTCATAGAACTTGATACATGAGCATCACGAAGAGCATCATATGTATAGTAGTCTTTTGGTGCATGGTGTAAATTTTTTTTTAAATCTAGGTTTTATGACTACAACACTCTATTAGAAGTGACACCTTGTATGTAGTTTGGGTTAATGGGCTCAATATGGTTCTCAACCCATATATGAGTCACATTGGTTTTATATGTTAATACATGGTGTTAAAACTTTTGGGTTATGATTGAAATACCATGTTGAAGCAACTCAAGTGAAACCTCACTTACAAAGCACTCAACACACGTTGTATGCAATTTGTGTATGGTTTATAGTTGACATTTAAAGCTCGCATATACTATAGAGTTGTCTTGGGTTATATATTTCACATGTGGTATATATGGATGTTGCTTATTTCAAAGTTACGATGTAGTAGATTTGATGTTTATTTGATTTGACATAATGGAAGGTTTGCATGTTGTGAGGGTTATGTATGTTGGGTGGATTGTTGACTTGGCATGCATTGTAATGGTTTGTTGGGTTGGTGATGTGATTGAGTTTGCCATGCATTGAAGGTGCTAGGATGTGGACATTTGCTCCAAATTCCTACACACTATCTCTTCCTTTCTACTTTGGTTTTGGGTCATTTTCTTTGTTGGAGGTTAAAAAAAGAAGCTCTAAGCTTCGCTTGATGAGACCTCACTCCTGGTGTTTTCCATAACTAATTCACTCCTCAACTATGGTTTAAAAATCATAATTGTACAAGGTATGGGCCAACAATTTGTTTTACATCTTCTACAACGAATTTGTCTTAAATTTTGTTATATTTGGATCTGTTTAGCATTACCTTGTGCATAAATGTCATATTTTTCCCTTTTATGCCATTTATTGAAATAAAAAGTGAGAAAACTATTTGTTTATAGAAAGTTGGCAATAGATTTGTTTGCAGCTTCCATACTTGCACTTTCCACATCATTTTTTAAAGAAAAAAGGGATTTTGGGAAGCCCTTGGTTTGCATGCAGTTGAGATTCGAAGTCGAGTTCTCTTTATCTTTTTTTTCTTACACGTTTTAGGAACAACCAAGTTCGATTTTGTGAATAGATATTATGAGCTCATCTTCCTGAAAGTATTTAAACTCATATTAGACCTGCTCTGTGATTTTCATTGATTCTTGATGAATATTTGAAAATGGGTCTTGGTTATGGTTTTAATTGGTGAACTAGAAGTCCAAATTCATGTTCGAACTCGCCCTTTACATTTTAACTATGAAATAAAGTGATGGGTTTTGAACCCAATTTGAATTGTTGTGCTTTGTCGATTGGTTTATACCCATGCTTTGGTTTTGAATGTTGCGTGAAGCTCAAAAGGATATTCAAACATATCTTGCGTTGACACGCGATTTATCTGAACTCATATCAATTTTTGGTCACAGATCAATCCACCATTCTCATTATGTTCTCAAATGAGAGCCATTTTAAGTTGTGTGTATGCTTGAATAAGTTTAAACTTGAACCAAATTTTGGCAATGGAATTAGAGTCCTTTAGATGATACTCACACTTTCAGTTTGCTCCTTCATTCCAGATTAATGCTATGTGTGACTCCTGAATATGTTGGTTTAGAAACAAGAGGGTTTTAAGTTATACCTTGTCTTTGAAATGGCACCCATGGGCTCAAATTTGGGTTATTTGAAAAATAATTTGTCCTCCCTTCAAGGCAAATGGTCAAGGCATAGTGTTACATGCATGTTGGTATGATGCCTAGCACGAGACTCTTTAATAAAGAAATAGAAAGTAACTAGCTTGAGACTTGAGACAAACATTCTATAGGTCAAAGTATTTCATGCATATGATATAAAATTAATATGATTCGTTGCAATGGTGACTTCGTAAACAATTTTCTTCCCAAAATCATTTTGTTTTGATTGGGTTAAGAACATAGTTCAAATATGGTTGAGTGTGAAGTAACCATATTGAAGATTGCGTCCTATGTTACTATGTTTATGTTGAACAATTTTCGATGACATTACTTTGGTTTTAAATAATGGATTCAAGATATACAATGTTGATGGCATACTTGAGATTAATTGTATCCATTGATTCTCCAATCATAGTTTGAGGAGCAAGAATATTTTCTTTTGAAGATACAACATACGTATGTTCAACCAATATGAGATGTTTGATTAAAATAATGATTATTTTGGATGTTATAAGAAAATGAACTAATTGGTTTTATTGGGATGATTATATAGGCATCATTTCCCTTTCATAAATACCATTTTTCATAAGTTAAATTTTCCTTATCTTTACTCATTAAAATTCCACTGCTCATTTTTTTTTCCTTTCCTATATAATGAAAGAAAGAGGAAGCATGAAGGATGTTAAGCCCTAAATAGTGGCACATTACCCCTTAATTGGGGCATATTACATTAGTATTGTTATTTTATTTATGTCGGCTTGGGTCTATTAGTTGTAATTATACCTCCTAGTATCGTATATATACCAAGGAGACCTTTTCGTTTGGAATAATCTTGTATTGGTAAATTCATGTGGTGTATAAGGAGGTTTCCCCCTCAAAGAGGATTATTATCTAAAATTCTCTCTTTTTCAAGGCATTGAGTACTTGTTCTGAGGTTTTTATGCTATTTTGATATTTGGTTCTTAACATTTGGTTTCAGAGCTCAAGGTCTTGGGGTTTCGCTGCTGCATCTAAGACACCTTGGAATTTTCTCTATAACTTTTTTTTCTACAATGTTTCATAAGGAAATCATTGGAGTATATTTAGAAGATGAATCAAGGTACTTAGCATTCAAATTTCAGCAACTGAACCTTTATATGTTCATAGATATAGCATGTGTAATATCTAGTTCTGGAATCATCCTGATTTAGTCATCGCATAATTTTCTCTATAAAAGATTTTCTATGACGTTTCAGACCTTGAATCTCGTCAAATATTCATAGAAATTAGCAAGGTAGTGGTGATAAAATTTTCAGCTTCTGGGTCATCCTAATTTTGGAGATACACCCTATGTAAGATAGGGTAGTTGACTAGTCCTATTAACCAGACTCAAACAGGTGTTCCGGGTAAAACAATGATATTATCTTCAGTGAGTATCCAAATTAAGTGAGACCAGTTGCATTGGACAGTGGACGGTCTGTAGTATTTTTGGTGCAAGTTTCAAAATCAAATATCATATATTGTGCTCTTGGTACACGTTAAAAGCACTCTCTTCTGGAAGGGACAAAAATCAGCAACGTGTGGGGAAGTTACCATGACTTCCACTTGGAAAATGAATTTTTTATCAAACCTGTGTCATTACAGAGAAGACGTATCAGAGAACTACAAAATGAAAATTTAGACCCAGCAGGGCTGAAATTTTGGAGATACAACAGAAGAAAGATTTTCTAGCAAAACCACCTCCAAATCAAGGTTTAAAAGTGATATTTTGCCAACATGCCACCAAAAAATGGAACTTATACACCAAATAATCTTTTAGACAGTCCTACTTGGACTCTTGATGAAGGTGAAGAAATGTGTAGGGACATAAATGATTTAGAAAAGAAGGTAGTAACAAAAGATGAACTACAAGGGATGATGGATTCAACTGAAGCTAAGTTGGAAGAAATAATGGATACTAAGATGGATGGTTTAAAAAGGGATATCATGGAAGGATTGAAAAAATTGCTAATAGAGAGGCCACCTAAAAGTGAAAATGTATCCCATGAAATTCATGATGACGACACAAGGAAGATGAATCAAGACTGGAGAAACTCCAACTTTGGGTTGAAGACCAACCACTTTCCTAAGATTGAGATGAGTAAGTTTGATGGAAACGATCCAATCACATGGATACTCTAGATGGAGTAGTTCTTTAATATAAATGATGTGCCACACACACAAAAGGTACGAATTGCATCTTTATATTTAGAACACAATCAATTTGTTTGGTATTGATGGCTTTGTTCTCACAAATCACTTGTCACTTGGACAATTTTCATGGAAGAAATGATAGCACACTATGAGGATACAAGGACCAATACCTTCTTCTACCAATTGATAAATCTCAAGCAAAAGGGTTTAGTTACGGAGCAGATTGAGAACTTCCAAAGATTGAATATAAAGGTAATAGATATTACAGATGAGCACTTGATTGATGTATTCATAAGAACTTTAAAGGATAACATTCAACACGAGGTTCGCCTTTGGGAACCTGTAACTTCCCCATCCATCCATGCCGTGGCATGCTATGCCAGAGAACTCTTTATGTTCTCTCTGTGGAACATATTGTAACACACCCAGCAACCAACTGAGCTATGTCACATAAATTTTTCTAACTGCATGCAATTAAAACATATGCACACAAAACACTTGTGAAAGCTTTACATGTAAAATGTAAACAAACAAATACATTTTGTATATGCATGGATTCACACTGAAATAACAGTAAACATGGACATGCAGCAGAAAATACCCATAAACATACAAACAATTATAATCACGCATAGGATAAACCCATAAAATTAAACAAGTAAATAACAATGCAGCATGTAAATTTATCACACAATTGACACTTATCTTTGTGAGAATATTACCAAATGCATGCAGACCTTCCACGAACCTCCCAGACTTAGACCACACTGTTCATCGCTCTCAACAGTGAGTCACCCCTGAGCTGGGACTAAACTCCACCCAGGTAAAGGGATTCCTAACTAGGATAAAGGCTCATGGACAATAGGAAAGACTCCATCATAGGTGCTCACTCAACTAATAGCCTACAGTCCCTCATTCCCCACATGCCTGTCCCACCCAGGAAGTGTGCCCCTTCTCTGCTCAACAGTCATTCGGTTGCCCCACTTCCTTTCTGAGCTTCAGCAACGGGTCGGACAGGAAGTCTCATAGCACTGTAACTGTAGTTCAGCACCTTCAGGAATCAATCCCCAACAATTCTCTCACCCAGAGAATTTCTCGCGGGCCTGACAACCCACTTCTTCAGTCCATCTCCCAAGCTAACCAGATACACCAACACAAAAAATGGCTATGGATCCAGGTTCAGGTACTTTCATCAAGATACAAAAGATAGCTCAATGATGTGTGAATACTCATGGATGATTGACTGGATAGTAGGAATGATGGTCATAATGATGGATGAATGATGGAAAAGATGATAGGAAATGAACTAAGTCCCAACAATATGTATGCATGTCCCCAACTTGACACTTGTCATGTTGGGAGCTACTTTGGCCCACTTGTGCCCAACTTTAGAACTTAGGATAAAATAATTATCCATACTTTATATTTAAGAAATATTAATATAATATTCTTTTTTGGCTTAAGCTCCCTAGCTTAGCCCCTTTCCTTAGCTTATCCCCTCCCTTTCCCTAACTAGTGGAGTTTAGTCCCCCATCTCTTTTATCGTGGTCGGTCTGCATGCAGCGATGTATTTTATATTAATTATGAGACATGTACAAAAATAGGCGCACTGGCCTTTAACATCTAGGCTCTCTGGCCTAATCAAAACATAAGCATATTAGCTTATAATAACTGGCTCACCAGCCTATAAAACATAGCATATACACAAAGGATCGTTGGCCTCACAATCGCACGCACTTAAGATGTTGTGCATGGTATCCTAGAATGTGCACACTTCATCATTGCACTGTGCAGTACATGCGTGCACTATGCCATGAAATGTGTGTACAAAATGATATCAAAACAACTCACCAGATTAAGTACATTTTCATCTACATTACAATTGGGTGTGGCCTAGGGATATTACAATCCCCTCCCCTTATTTATGCACTATCCTTAGTACATCATGTACCCATATACAACGGAATCTCAAAAATCCTCAAAAAGATGGGGGTATTCTGCCTGCATTGCATCCTCATGCTCCCAAGTAGTGTCCTCACGACCGTACAAGATCCATTGGACCTTTAAAATCCCTATGGCTCAATTCCGGAGTTGTTTGATTTTCCAGTCCAGAATGCACATCGGATGCACTTGAAAAGCACCTCCTTGCTCCACCTGGATCACATTCCAATCAATAACATGATTAGCATCAGGTATATATTTCTTTAGCAATGACACATGGAATACAATATGAACAGGCATAGATGCAGGCAATGCAATCATATAAGCAACTGGACCAATCCTCTCTAGGATTTCAAATGACCCACAATAACGAGCTGCCAACTTTGAACAGTTTCCCAACTTCAAGGAACTTTTGTTGGCTTTCACTTTCAAGAACACATGGTCACACACTTTAAATTCCCTGTGAGTTCTACCCTTATCAGCATAACTTTTCTGCCTATCCTGGGCAGCCTTTAAATTTTTCTTTATTTTTATCATTTGCTCATCCATTTCCCTGGGCAAATCTGGTCCAACCACTGCTCTATCTGCTAGGTTATTCCAACTTATTGGTGTGTTCCACTTTCTGCCATAAAGTGCCTCAAATTGGCTCATCGTTAGAGATGCTTGGTACCCATTGTTATAAGCAAACTCTACCAAGTGTATATAGTCTTCCCATTTTGATGGTTTATCCATCACATACATTCTCAACATATCCTCAATCACTTGATTCACCCTCTCTGTTTGTCCATCTGATTCTGGATGATAGGTTKTACTAAAATTCAAATTTGTGCCAAATCCATTAAATAATCCTTTCCAAAACTTTGAGGTAAAATTTGGATCTMTGTTAGACACAATTGTCTTGGGTATACCATGTAATCGAGCAATTTCTTTCATATAAACATCAGTAATGTTCGTTGCCTTGTGAATGAGCTTAACTGGAATAAAATGGGCAGCTTTAGTAAGATTATCCACCACTACCATGATAGAATCATGTTGCTTGTTTGTTCTAGGCAGTTTGGTGATGAAATCCATTGTTACAACTTCCCATTTCCACTCAGGAATAGGTAAAAGTTGTAGAAAACTAGTTGGGTGTCTATGCTCAGCCTTTACCTTTTGACATTCCAAACATCTGGCAATAAAATCAGCAACTTCTTTCTTCATGCATGGCCAATAATATTGGCTCTTGACAGCTGCAACTGTTTTCTGATATCTTGAGTGCCCAGCATAAGGCACATTATGCATTTCTCTCAATATCAGATTTTTCAATTCATTAGAATTTGGTACATAAACTCTGCCCCTGTACATGATAATTTCATCATTATTTAGCTTGTATTCCTCAATTTTTTGCTGCAAAATACCTTGTTGTAATTTTGTCACTAATTCCTTGTAATGCAAATATAATTTGGCAGCCTCTGTAATTCTGTCTTTCAAATATGATTGGTACATGCTAATGGTTGTAGCATGCATTTCATGCACTCTTCTGCTAAGTGCATCAACCACTTTGTTCTCTTTCCCTTTGATATGCTTTATATCAAAGTCATATACACTTATAAATTCTAACCATATGGTTTGCCTAGAATTTAGAGTTGGTTGATCAAATAAATATTTCAAACCGTTATGGTCTGTTCTTAGCTCAAACATTTTCCCCATGAGGTAGTGTATCCATTTCCTCAAGGCATGCACTATGGCTGCCAAATCTAAATCATGAGTGGCATAGTTTCTTTCATGCTCCTTTAACTTCCTTGACTCATAACATATAACAAACCCATTTTGACTGAGGACTCCACCAAGTCCCTCTTTACATGCATTTTTGCACACAATGAAGTCTTCATTTGGGTCCGCAATCCTTAGTATTGGAGAACTTGTTAATAATTGTTTCAAGTGTTAGAAACTCTTTTCACAATCCAATGTCCATTGAAACTTCACACCCTTCTTTTGTAAGGAAGTGATTGGATGTGCAATCTTTGAAAATCCTTCAATTGATCAAAAAGATAATCAATCCTTGGCAGAGGATACTTGTTCTTAATAGTCACTTTATTCAACTGTCTAAAATCAATGCACAATCTTAAAGTTCCATCTTTCTTCTTCACGAACAAAACTGGGGCACCCCAAGGTGACACACTTGGGCATATATGCCCCTTCTTCAGAATTTTTTCAAGCTGCATTTGCAACTCCTTTAGCTCTGGTGTACTCATTTGGTAAGGAGTCTTTGACACTGGCGTTGCTTCGGGCATTAAATTTATAGAGAAATCAATGTCTCTCTTTGGGGGTAGTCCTGGTACCTCCTTGAACACATCATCAAACTCTTCCAGGACTGCATAATCTTCCAAATTTGGCACTTTATCTCTAGGTGTCTCTTCCATATGTGCTTCAAATATTTGGCATCCTTTCCTGTAACATTTCTCTAGATGCAATGCTAAAATTTCTCTGATGGTTACTACCTTGGGAATTCCCTACACTCTTCTTAGTTTCCCTTCCTCATCCAAGCAAGTAAATGATTTGTTATGACAGTCTAGGAGAGAATGGTGTTGGTCCAACCAATCCATCCCAATTAGACAGTCATAGGAACCTAAAGGCAAGATGTTCAAATCTGCCTTGGTGTTCATCCCATTCATGTCCATAAGACATGACTTAACCATCTCATTAAATTTTCTTTTGGCTCCTGTAGCCAGCTGCACCAACCAAGATTTATCATGCTTTCTCCTTGGCAAGTGAAAAATTTCCACCATCTTAGGATCTATATAACTATGACTAGCTCCTGAATCAATTAAAATAGCAATGGTTTTCTTGTTTATCATACCTTCCACTTCAATCATATATGATTGATACTCTGCTTGCTTATTGTCCAGGGATGTGTAGATCCTTGGTACATTTCTTCCCATGTCCTCCATTGTTTCAGCTTGTTGTACATTGTGAACAGTTCTCCCTTTTTCACCTCTGTGAGGACAATCTCTGTACATGTGATCTCCTTTACAACCCCAACATTGAATAGGTGGTTGCCTTGGCCTTTGACCTCCTACCTCAATTGTTTTGGGCTCTCTAGAAGTTTGTTGTACCTGAGGATTATTTCTGAAGAATGGAGGCTTATATCCCTCCTTCCTCTAATCCATCTTGAACTTATTTTTGTCTTCCCAAGATTTTTGGAAAGTTGGCCTTGATTTATGCTGATCATATAGGCATTTAGCTCACCTTATTGTCTCTTCCAATGTCTTGGGATCATCATACTATATTTTTTCACTGATGAATGATGGCAATCCACTAAAATACCTTTGAATCTTAACTATCTCATCCTTGATGAAAGAGACATACTTCAGAAGTTCTAGAAACCTTCTCTCATATTCATCAATGGTCATACTCCCAAGCTTGAGTTCAAAGAACTCTTTCATTTTCTTGTCATAATATCTCTTAGTCAAGTATTTCTTCTCAAAATATTTCTTGAATTCTCTCCAGGTAACACTTTTCTCTTTAATGTGTTGCACCTGCACAAGTTGATCCCACCACATGGATGCCTTTCCCTTGAGTTGATAGATAGAAATTATACCTTTTGCATGAGATGAATAATTATGTAATTAAAAATACTTTCTCATGCCCAACAGCCATGTCTCTACATCTTCATCCTTTTTGTGCTCACCATCAAAAGTAAGAGGTTTGATTTTATTCATTTCTCCTCATATCTCATCCACCCCAGACCTCTTATGTTTTCTGACAGGGGATGGACTTGAGATGTTGTGTGCCCTCTTATTGGAATTCCTCGGGGAGTGATGGTGATGTCTGCTAACACTCCTTGATTTTCTTTTCTCATAATGGTAACTGTGATTTCCAGATTTTCTTGAGCCACTCTCCTTATCCAATTTCTTTTCTATTATGTTCAAGCTCTCCAATAACTTCATGTTGAAGTCATCCTGTTGCTCCTTGGATTTCATAAGACTTTCATTATCATCTTTATGGCTTTGGACATCCTTTTGCAAATTTTTTATGGTCTCTTCCATATTCATGTTGTCATTCCTTTCATCTCCATGTCAATTGGAGTTTGTTCCTTTAATTCCCAAATGAACATCCATCCCTCTAATCTCATCCTCCCGAATGTAAGTACCATGTGCCTCTTCCATTCCTTTGGACTCTAAGCTGATCTTGATCTGATCTATTTGTTGTTAACTCCGCAAAATGTGCAGCCAACAAAACTTTGTCAGGCTAACAGTTTCAACAATTTCATGAAAATATGAACCATTTTGGTTCAATAATATATTAGAATCCTTTTTTTCTGATTTCCCGAAAAATAGAATGTCCAAATCAATTTTATGGGTAGATATTTAGATTCCATTTTTCAATACCTTTCCAATGCCTGCTCACATGCTCAATTCTGAGTCTGGAGCAGAAAGTTATGGTCAGTTGAAATTTCCCCAATAATTTGTTTTTTCTGTTCATTTTTCAACTTGGCGCAAATCTGCGTTGTACTTATGAAATTTTGCACCTACTCCATTGAAATTTTCGTATGAGCTCAATTGGGTTTCTGCATAAATATATTAAGGACATTTTTCCAAGTTTCACCTTATTCTGGGTTTTGGGCTGCTAGTTACAGCCTGCTAAAGTTCTAGGCCAATTTGTGTTTTTGGTCTGGAATGTTACAGGCACCTTATTTTCCATATTAAACACCTTTAACATGCCCATAAATTTAATTCAGCTCTAGGACTGTCTTCTATGGTTCAATATATTTCCATTGACTACTCCTGCGCCTCAATCCGATTCCGGAGCAGACAGTTATGGCCCTTTGAAGTTAGTTGGGTCATAAAATTTACCCTTCACTGTTTAAGCTGTAACTTTCTCATAAAAGCTCTGATTGATGAACAGTTTACAGCATTAGAAAGATCTATTTGAACTCTTTCATTTGAGTTGCAAAGACACAGTGTACTGAAGTGTACCTTCGGTACACCTTTGTCTCGTGATTTTTGAGTTGCTAGAAACGCTCTTAAGGCCCTCAAAAATGCGTTGCAAAAAGATGACGTTCAAATGATACAAAACATCGCAAAAACTCATTGGTTTTATGTTGTTATTCAACTTCCAAATGACTCCGCGTGCACAAATTTCAACTTGTAAACCCATATTTACCATGCGTAGCAACAACACAAGGGAAATCGTGCTTTGTTCACTTTAAAACCATTGTGTATCACTTCTTTGTCGTGCCACTAACTTGTGTGCACTACTTTTATGTCACGTGTCAATATCCACCACGCGCAGTTTTTGTACCACGCGTCGGTATCCATCACGCGCATTTTTTGTACCACACACTGATATTCCGCGTGCGTTTCACTCAATGCATTGCACCATGCCAGAGTTTAGTACATCTCCACTGTGCACCAAAACTTTGCGCACACCATTAACAAAACTATCGTTCAACAACATATACTCACATTATGCGCGCAGCTACCAAACTCCACTACACTATGCCAATATTGCATGCACCACGCATGCCATTATTATCAATGTCCACACCATGCACACTTCTTATGTGTATGCACACTGCGCAATGCCAAATTTAGCGCGTGCACCCGCACACCAACATTTTTCCACGCGTGCACACCCGCATACTAACATTTTTTCATGCAACACCAAAATTTAGCACATGCACCAACATGCCAATATATTGTCGCGCAGTGCCGAATTTTACCTATCACAAGATTTTCATTGTGCATCATGCATTTTTAGTGCATCCACCTCTGCACATTCACCTTTATGCACATCAAATCCTTGTGAATTTCGCTGCAGAAATTGGGGCTTTTTCCTAACTTTTTCCCCAATTTACCATAGGCATTCTACAACCACGGAATTCGTTCAATTTCACCCCGATATAACCAATTCAACCTCTACAACAACAAATTGTTGTGGGTTGACATGTTTGGAACGAATTTCCCCAAAATCAATTCACGAATTGAGAATTTTATTTATTAATCTCGCTCCAACTGTCATGGCTTCACTGTAACTTCAAATTCGACCAATTCCAGGTTGGAATTTTCTAGAACATATATTAAAACAATAATATCTCACCACTTGGCCGAATTTCTCCATTTTCTCATGAATTTAATAACAGAAATTGGGGTTTTTCCCAATTCCGCGTCGGTGTTTCTAAATTTACCATGGATGCTCTATGACTTGAAATTTGTCCATTTCGAAATAAATCCTCTGTATAATTTCGCCTCAACTCAACTCGTTTGTCCCATTCAGGCTCAGTGTTGAAAACTGAAGCTCTGATACCAATTTGTAACGTCCCCGACCATCCATGTTGGGGAACGCTATGCCAAAGAACTCTTTTTGTTCTCTCTACGGAGCATACTGTAACACACCCAGCAACCAACTGAGCTATGCCACATAAATTTTTCTAACGACATGCAATTAAAACATATGCACACAGAAAACTTGCAGAAGATTTACATGTAAAATATAAACAAACAAATACATTTTGTAAATGCATGGATTCACACTAAAATAACAGTAAACATAGACATGCAGCATATACAGAAAATACCCATAAACATACAAACAGTTATAATCACGCATAGGATAAACCCATAAAATTAAACACATAAATAAGAATGCAACATGTAAACTTATCACACAATTGACACTTATGTTTGTGAGAATATCACCAACTACGTGCAGACCTTCCACGAACCTCCTAGCCTTAGACCACATTGTTCATCACTCTCAACAGTGAGTCACCCCCGAGCTGGGACTAAAATCCACCCGCGTAAAGGGATTCCTAACCAGGATAAAGGCTCATGGACAACAGAAAATAATCCATCACAAGTGCTCACTCAACTAACAGCCTATAGTCCCTCATTCCGCACATGCCTATCCCACCCAGGAAGTGTGCCCCTTCTCTGCTCAACAGTCCTTCGGTTGCCCCACTTCCTTTCTGAGCTTCAGCAACAGGCCAGACAGAAAGTCTTAGAGCACTACAACTGCAATTCGACACCTTCAAGAATCAATCCCCAACAATTCTCTCACCCAGAGAATTGCTCATGGGCCTGACAACCCACTTCTTCAGTCCAACTCCCAAGCTAACCAGACACACCAACAAAAAAAATGGCTATGGATCCAGGTTCAGGTACTGTCATCAAGATACAAAAGATAGCTCAATGGTGTGTGAATACTCATGGATGATTGACTGGATATTAGGAATGATGGTCAGAATGATGGAAAAGATGATAGGAAATGAACTAAGTCCCAACAATATGTATGCATGTCCCCAACTTGACACTTTTCATGTTGGGAGCTACTTTGGCCCACTTGTGCCCAACTTTAGAACTTAGGATAAAACAATTATCCATACTTTATATTTAAGAAATATTAATATAATATTCCTTTTTGGCTTAAGCTCCCTAGCTTAGCCCCTTTCCTTATCTTATCCCCTCCCTTTCCCTAACTAGTGGAGTTTAGTCCTCCATCTCCTTTATCGGGGTCGGTCTGCATGCAGCGATGTATTTTATATTAATTATGAGACATGTACAAAAATGAGCGCACTGGCCTTTAACATCTAGGCTCTCCAGACTAATCAAAACATAAGCATCCTAGCTTATAATAACTGGCTCACCAGCCTATAAAACATAGCATATACACAAAGGATCATTGGCCTCACAGTGCACACTTCATCATTGCACTGTGCAATACATGCGCACATTATGCCATGAAATGTGTATACAAAATGATATCAAAACATCTCACCAACTTAAGTACATTTTCATCTACATTACAATTGGGCACGGCCTAGGGATATTACAGAACCCAAATCATTGGAGAATGCATTCAGGGTGGCGAGAAATGTTGAAAGTAAAAACATGGGTATGGATACTAGAAGGAACACTCCTAACATATATAAAGAGAATAATATTCCTTCTTCTAAAACACCTTAACCTACAAGGTTGACACCTCAACAATTGGAGGAAAGAAAA
>ML806442.1:68896-81169 GCA_009831015.1 Picea engelmannii
ATATTATTCACATGTCTTTTGGAATAATATTAAAATATTATTCCCAAGGACTTAAGCCCCTAGGCTCAACACTTAGTCCCTTTTTCCCACCTTCGAGCCCCTAATCCCTTGCCCACTCTGTGGAAGCTTAGTCCCCCATCACTCATTCATCATGGTCGGTCTGCACGCAGCGGTTTTTATATTTTTATTAATAATGTGCATAGATACATGTACAAAATCAGGCTCTTGGCCTTCAACACTTAGGCTCTCTGGCCTAATAATCACATAAGCCCACCAGCTTATATTAACTTGGCTCACCAGCCTATAAAAACATAATTACAATTCATTTCAAACAGGGCTTGGCCTTGGGGACATTACAAGAGCCCAGGCTAATCATGTTATTCACAGAGAGTCTCATAGAGCCTTTGAGAGGATGGGTGAAGGCATACAGGCCACCCATCTTACAGGATTCCATCCTACGCACTCGAGATTTGGAAAACTCAGTGCCAAATACTAAACCCTTTTCCAAACCCTTCATACCCCAGAAGGATCAAGATAGGAATCCATTCCAGAGATAATGGAAGGGAAAGGAGAAGTTGGATGGTGAGATGAGGTGGGAGCTTAATATGAGGAAGAAGCTTTGCTTCAACTGCAGAGACCCTTGGGTCTCAGGCCACAGGTGCATGGGCAAGGAAGAGATTCATTATATTGAGGTGGTAGCAGACAGTGTGGATAGTGAGGAGGAGGAGCAGGACAATGGATCCACTAGCTCAGAGGAGGAGTCGGCATAGGTAGAGGAGCAGCCTCCCCGTATTCCACCGACACTAGTAGGAGCCCATCCTCTGGTAGTTCCAGAACTGCCTGAGTAGGCTAATAGATGGAAACCAGCAAAGGGAGGAGTCATAGTGACCCTTTCTGGTGTTCCCAAGTATGATACCCTCCGGATCATAGGGACTATTCAGGGGCAATGGGAAATCACCCTGATAGATGGTGGGGCCACCCACAACTTCATTGGCGCTTCACTGGTATTGAGATGGGCACTTCATATAGAGGGGTTTGAGGGGTTTGATGTTGCAGTAGCAGATGGCCACACAATGGAATTTCTAGACAGAGTTCTGAACTTGGAGATAAAGTTAGGCAACTACACAGTGAGAGACACATTTTATGTGGTTGACCTATCTGACACAGATGTGGTGTTGGGAGTTCAGTGGATGATTACCTTGGGAAAAATCACCACCAATTACCAAACCTTAGAGATGGGGTTCAGAGACCATGATGGGAAGAAGTTTGTTCTGAGAGGTATGTTGACAGGAGCACCCAGGACAGTTTCAGCCAAGAGGATGGAGAGGATATTCAGACATGGGGAGGTAGCATATGTTGCAGAGTGCTTGATCACTACGCAGAAGGATTCAGAGGGTTGACAACAGTATCATACAGAGATCAAGAATTTGTTGGGACGACATCAACAAGTTTTTTGGTCGATTCCACTAGGGAGACCACCTGACAGGGGGTTTGAGCACACCATTGAGTTGGAGGAGGGGGATAAACCTATGATCACACCCCCCTATCATCATCCTAGGAGGTTCAAGGATGATATAGAGAAGGAAAACATGGAATTCCTAGCGATGGGACACATCAGACTGAGAAGCGGCCCATTCGCCTCTTTAGTTGTCTTAGTTCCAAAGAAGGATGGCACCATGAGGATGTTCATTGATTACTGGGCCATGAACAAGAAAACAATCAAGAATCGATATCCTATCCTGTGCATTGACGAATTAATGGATGAAATGCATGGGTCAGTTTTCTTCTCAAATATTGATCTACGCTCTGGGTATCATCAGATCAAAATCTGAGAGTACGACATAGAGAAGACGACATTTTGATGTCACTTTGGACATTTCAAGTTCTTGGTTCTGCCATTTGGGCTAACCAATCCACCCACCACATTTTAGTCTTGCATGAACCACATATTCAGAGATCAGTTGAGGAAATCAGTCTTGGTTTTCTTCGACGACATCTTGGTCTACAGCAAGACATTGCAGGAGCACATGAGGCACCTCGATGAGGTATTGAGCATCATGGAGGCACATTCATTATATGCCAAAGAGTCCAAGTGTGAGTTCAGTATGACAGAGTTGCTTTACTTGGGCCACATCATCATTTCACATGGGGTACAGGTGCACCAGGAGAAGATAAGGGCCATTCTAGATTGGCCAACGCCCAGAAATGTGATAGAGTTGAGGATTTTCTTCGGGTTGTGTAGCTATTATAGGTAGTTCGTCCAGGATTTTTATCGGCTTGGAGCACCGCTGATGGATATTACCAAGCATGGGGCTTTCATCTGGACTGAGGAGTCACATAAATCCTTTGATCGCATCAAGGAATTCATGGGCACTTGTCCAATGTTGGCATTACCAGGCTTCACCTTGACATTTGTACTAGAGTGTGACGCATCTGGCGAGGTTATTGAGGCAGTTTTGATGCAAGGAGGACACCCCATTGTATTTGAGAGAAGGAATCTCAGTTAGCCTGAGATGTTGTACTCAATTTATGACAAGGAAATGTTGGCAATCATGCATGCCTTGAACAAATTCAAGCAATATTTGGTGGGCATCAAATTCGTGGTCAAGACAGACCACAACAGCTTGAAGTATTTCCTTGAGTAGAAGGACCTCAGTGAGCACCATTAGAAATGGGTGACGAAGGTACAAGAATTTGACTTTGACATAGAGTATGTCAAGGGGAAGAAGAACATTGTGGCTAATGCACTATCGAGGAGACCTGCAGCATGTTCTTTGATGGAGATTTCAGCAGATTGGAAATACCACTTGTTAGTGGAATATTCCAAGAACAAGTTCACTTGTGAGGTTATGAATGGGAATACATAGGATGACAGGTATAGGGTCATTGACGATGTCATATTATACAAGGACAGAGTCTACTTGGTGCTATATTCAGGACTCAAGAAGAAGATCCTCACAGCAGTTTACGATTCACCACTAGTAGGCCATCAGGGGTTTTGTCAAAACTTACAGATAGATCAGGGAGAGGTTCTCATGGAAGGGCCTCAAATAGAACGTTATGAGACACATCAGTGAGTGTGTGACTTGCCAGCAAAACAAGTCAGAGCATTCTCTTCCAGCAAGGCTACTTCAGCCACTCCCCATTCCAGAGCAAAAATGGGAAAGTATATCGATGGAATTCATCACAGGCCTACCAAAGGTCCAGGGTAAAGACTGTATCTATGTAGTGGTCGATAGATTCACCAATTTTTCTCACTTCTATTCCATACTGAGAGAGTACAGTGTAGTTCAGGTAGCCAAGCTATTCTTCAGGGAGGTCTTCAGACTTCATCGGTTGTCGAGGAACATTGTCAGTGACAGGGACAGTCGGTTCATGGGGACATTATGGAGGGAGTTATTTCGATTGGTGGGGACAGAGCTAACACCCAACACCAGCTATCACCCTTAGACAGATGGGCAGACCGAGATTGTCAACAAGTGGGTTGAAGGATATTTGAGGAACTATGTAGGTGGGTAGTAGAGAACATGGGTAAAGTGGCTTCATTTAGGAGAGCATTTCTACAACACCACTTTCCACATGTCCATTGGTATGACACCCTTCTGAGCATTGTACGGATATGATGCTCCCACTTTGGCAGACTTGGTTTTCAGGGAGAGCATAGCTCCTTAGGCCAAGTATTTTATCATAGAGAGTCAGGATATTCTCAAGTTGTTGAAAGAGAACCTGCAGACATCACAATATCGACAGAAGATGAGTGCGGAAAGGCAGAGAAGAGAGCACATCTTTGAGGTTGGGGATTTGGTTTTCTTGAGACTCCAACCTTACAGACAGTCATCTCTGAAGAAGAGTGGGGCCGAGAAGCTCAAGCCCGTATTTTATGGGCCTTACAGGATCATGCGTCGAGTAGGCGAGGTTGCTTATGAGCTAGAGCTTCCAGTGGGGAGCAAGATTCATAACATGTTCCATGTATCTTACCTCAAAAAGGAAGTGGTCCAATTCATTAGCACATCAGAAAATATTCCCCCTTTGGAGGAGGAAGGACAGTTGGAGTTGGTTCCAGAGGAGGTTTTGGAGCTCTAGGAGCAGAAATTAAGGAGAGGTGTCATCACATAGTGTTTGATCAGATGGAGAGGGATTCCAGTAGAGGACACTACTTAGGAGAGCAAGTAGGTGTTGCAGCACCCTGGATTGGTATTGCTTGAGGAAAAGCAATTTCAGGAAACGAGGACTGTAATGTCCCTTTCTGAATCGGAGCTCCAGAGAGGAGGCTTAATAGTGTAAATTTCCCCGTTAGACTATAGCTAGGGACAAAAAAGGGTTAAACAAGGTTACTAAAGGTCACTTCAGTCAAAGGTGTTATGTTCAAAAAGTGACATTGAGCTAAAAGTGGTTAAAAGCGCTTTTAAGTCATTATGAGCTAAAAATATAGCAGACGGGCTAAAATTAGAAGTCAACAATGAATTAGGGTTTCAACAGTGAATTAGGGTTTAGGAAAGCTATAAGAGAAGGGACAACGACCTAATTCATCATTATGAAGATTATGACTTGTCATTGAGGAGAGAGGTGCATCAAAGGAGAGATAGTTCAGTGGATTCAAGGAGGAAGACACCAGTTGGTTGATTTCGGTGTTGAGAGACACACCCTAATCACCGAGAAGATCACACAGGTCTTCCATCATTATTCAACAGTGGTTACACAAGTTCCAACAGCAAGGGCACACTTATCCAGGGTGTGGGCGCAGCTTCTGAGGAGTTTCAGTGGATCGACTTGTCCCATCTAAGGAGATTTTATAGATTCCCCTTCAACCCGGTTGAGAGGAAGGCAAGGCACATATTTTTCCTGGTTCCTCATCATATTCCGATAGAGGAATCATCTGGGGCACATTTTCCACACTTGGAAGTGCAGAACTTTTTGCGTACACATTCAGGGTTCCCGAGCGAGCATCAGATCATATTCAGGGAAACTCTTCCAACCCATTTCCCAGTAGGTCAGGGCGATCATTTTTAGATACTTCTCAACTAATTTCGATGGTGGAATCACTAGGGCGCAGTTTTCCAGAGAGGGAGGGGCTAATTCCCCAGGGGGATCCATTTGGGGTCCAGACACACCAGCAGAAGGGGACGGTTAGTCACCAGGACTGAGAATTAGAGTAGGGCACACCATTTGGGACAGTTTCTAGGCCTTTTCGAGAGGTATAGCCACCAGGGAGAACTTTTCGGACTTTCAACAGTTACCACGCGAGCTGCCATAGTTCCAGCTCATCCTATGACCCCGCAGTGCTCATCTACTACCAGTTGTTATCATTTAGTTTTCTTATTGTATTTCGGCTAAGATCCTTTTGTCTTTTGATCTAGTCGATTGATTCATTTTATTTAGCCGCATTCAAAATTTGTACTCCATAGAGATATCATAATATCAAATTTGCAATCCTTTATCGCATTTGTAATTTGTATGATCATTTATATGTTGTAAACAATTAATCCTACACATGCATTAGCAGTGTTTCCTAAACTACCCAAGTTAGGAACATTACAGCCTTTCTTTTGAAAGCCAACCACTCAAGGGAAAGGACTTACACAAACCCATTTATGAGAAGGAAATGATGGCAATACTACATGCATTGAAGCAATGGCGCCCTTATCTAATAGGTAGGCACTTCAAGGTCAAACAGATCATGATAGTCTTAAATAATTCTTGGAACAAAGACTATCTTCAGAAGAACAACAAAAATGGGTAACCAAGATGTTGTGTTATGATTTTGAAATCATCTACGAAAAAAGGGAAGCAAAATGTTGTGGAAGATTCACTCTCAAGAAAGGATGAATATGTTAAGGCCTTTCTCTGTGTTAACTCGATCATCCAACCTAATTGGATAATATAAACAAAGGATGAATGGAAGAATGACGAAAAAGTGTGGACTCTCATTCAAAAGTTGCAGCAAGATTCTAGTGCATCAGATAAATTTACATGGGAAAATGATTCACTATGGTACAAAGATCGCTTATATTTATGTAAGAAATCCCAACTCAAACAAAAGGTACTCTTGGAATTGCACACCTCTCTGGTAGGAGGGCACTCTGTATTTTTGAAAAACTACCACAAGGTCAAGAAGGAATTTTTTTGGGATGGCCTTAAAACTGACGTTCAAAGGTTTGTGGCATAATGTTTGGTTTTCCAACAAAATAAGGTGGAAACAATTAAGACCCTAGGTATTTTACAACCATTAGCCATCCCAAGTCAGTGTTGGGAGGAGGTTTCCATGGATTTCATCACAAGGTTACTGAAGTCTGAAGGAAAGAGTGTCATCATGTTGATTGTTGATTATTGATATATTGACCAAGTACGCACACTTTTGTGCACTCTCTCACCCTTTCAAAGCAAGTACAATTTCCACCACATTCATGGAGATAGTTCAAAAGCTACATGGAAGCCCAAAGATTATTGTAAGTGACATAGATCCCATCTTCATTGGACATTTTTGGACATAATTATTTTCTTGTTTGGGTACTCCATTGGATCATAGCTCATCTTGTTATCCTCGATATGATGGACAAACCAAGATAGTGAACAAATGTCTGGATGGCTACCTTCGTTGCTTTGTCTCTAGTAAACAAACACAACAGTTCAAGTGGTTACCCTTGGCAGAATGGTGGTATAACACTTCCTTTCATATTGCAACAAAAATGACACCATTTATGGTGCTCTATGGATATCACCCACCATCCATCAGTTCTTCTCTAAAAGAAAAATATAAGTTTCAAGCAATGGAAGATCACATCGAGCATCAACAACAAGTTCTCCAACTCTTAAAGGAAAACCTGACCATGACACATAATTGCATGAAACAACAAGCATATCAACATCATAGTGAAAGAAGTTTTGAAGTAGGGGATTGGGTATTTTTAAGACTACAACCATACAAACATATGTCCCTCAAGCAAGCTAAGAAGGATAATAAATTATCACAAAAATACTATGGCCCTTATAAGGTGTTGCAAAATATATTATGGCATACAAATTGGAGTTGCCTACATCTTCACGAGTACACCCAGTTTTCCATGTTTCATGCTTAAAGAAGGTTATAGGTGACAATATCTCAGTTCAAACTATATTACTAAAACTTGACAACGAAGGAAAAATTATATTGGAGCCTGAAGCTATCACTAACACAAGAATTTGTCACCTGAGGAATAGATCCATTTCAAAGTATCTCATTAAGTGGAAGAAACTATCTGTTGAAGATTCCACTTGGCAACATGAGTCTTTTATACAGAAGCATCTAGAATTACTCAAGCATCGTAGAAAACACTTTTCTGAAGGGGAGGGGCATGTTAATCCCTAAATAGTGGCACATTGCCCCTTAATTGGGGCATATTACATTAGTAATGTTATTTTATTTATGTCAGCTTGGGTCTATTAGTTGTGATTGTAACTCCTAGTATCCTATATATACCAAGAGACCTTTTCATTTGGAACCATCTTGTATTCGTAAATTTATGTCGTGTATAAGGAGGTTTCCCCCTCGAAGAGGCTTATTATCTAAAATTCTCTCTTTTTCAAGGCATTGCGTACTTACTCTAAGGTTTTTATGCTATCTTTATATTTGGTTCTTAACAAATGATACATAATTGAAGTATGTTGTTAATATGATGAAACAAGGACATAGCTAAATGATAAGTTATGTTGCTTGAGCTATTTGTTTGAAATATACAGTTATGATGAAAGAGATGAGATTTTGAACTGTCTCTCATTTTATACACTTTAAAGGTTTATACTTTTAAAAGGAAACGATTTGTATGCATTAAGATTGTAAAGTTGAATAAAGGAAGTCATAAGTTTATTGTATAGACCTATTTTCCCTCATTAGTTTCACTTTACATAAGTCATTTCTCAAAATCCCTTTCATTAAATTCCTTTTTCCATTTTTGTCATATCTATATCATTAAATAATATGCATAAAAAGAGATGTAGTTTAATGTAATCAGCATGATAAAAATGTAGAGTTAAATGATGTGAAAAGATTTGGGAATGTTTTTCGTTGATTGTAATCATAAAGACATGGTTTAAGGATTTAGGCAATCACCTTGTAATATTTTATATGCATATATTGAGGAAGTAGTGGTCTGGATGTATGGATTTCAGATATGGATGTTGTTGGGTGAATAATTCTAGAGATGTACTTCTATCTCTGTTTCATTTTTCCCATTTATTTCCCTCTTTGTGTTGCATGGTTTTTTTTATTTTCTGAGCCAATTTAATCATGATGACAAATTGTTTTAGATGTTTTATCTCATTGTGTCTTATGCATGTACTAATTTGACTATGATGGGCATAGATGAGCTTCTTCAACAGGGGTATCAGTAGAGGGGGAAACAAAGGAAGAAGAGGAATAATGTCTAACACATTTTGGCAACCTGGGGAGCATAAGAAATTGAGGTTCTCTATTCACATTGATGTTGACTACGAAGAATTTTAGCAGTTGATCCAAATTGAGCATTTACACCTTGGTGGACAACATGCCTTGCCATAACCCCAAGTAACTCCTAATGTTATATCACATGTGTAGCCTCATAATGATGGATGTACCTACCAATCCTTCTTTTGGTGCCAATCAATGGAACATTGACCCCCCTCCTCCTCCAATTCATATTACTACCACTAATGCATTTTTTCCTTTTCCTCCAGTTCATCCAATACTACCATCCCATATTGTTGCTACAAACACATCCATGCCTCCTCCTCCTCCTCCAAAAGATCACAAAACTACTCCTCATGGCTCTCAAGTTGAGAAAGGAAAGCAACCAATTACCTCCACCAGCATGGATAAGTCCTCTTCCTCTGCTCATTCTAAGATAAAATCAACAAGCAGTGGTCAGAGAAGTTTAAATGATTTGCATCCAGAGGTAGCCCAATTGGAAGAAAAGAAGTATCAATATGAGGATTTCATTAGGGAAAGGGAAGAATTTTTCAAAAAGAAATTTCCTGGGCTATTTTGATTTTGTTTATTATGATATTTGACTATGACACTATTTTGGGACAGATGGCAGAATTATGATATTTATTTTTGAAACTTTAAAATATCATGTTTAATTTACGGGAGATACAAGTGATATATGTCATAGTGTTTTCAATGCATGTTTATGGTATGCTATATTATGTTGATTTTTTATATTTGATTATTATATGATGGAGCAACAAGGAAAACATATAATGATTATTGAAATAAAGGATGCATGATAGAAGGGGACCCCACCTATTTGGTTATTTTATTATTTATTAATTATCCTTATCATAAAGTTACTTGTCCTATTTATTAACTAAAGTTATTTAACTTAAATAACTAAAAGTAGTTCAACTGTTTGGAGAACTACCTTTTAGAGAGTAAAATGAAGAAAAGAAGGACAAGGAGGACATGAGGAATGAGAGAAACACTTTTGATAAGGTTTGCTCTTGTTGCATATTGGGATTTTTGAATTTCATTCTTTCATGTTTTCATTTTTTGAGTTCTTTAAGATCTAAATCCTCTTGTTGACAACATGATCATTCTAAAGGTTGCAAAGAAGAAAGAAGTAAGAAGCATTGATATTTGACATCCTTCAAAAGGTCATTCATTTCTCTTGATAGTCTGTGTAGTTTTATTAGAATTCCTGAATTAATTTCCAGTTGTGATTAAGATTATTTAAAAATCCAAGACTTGATGGGCTTGTGGATTGGTTGATCCAGTACATTTCAGTCTTGGTAATTTTCTTTTAAACATCAGTTGTCTTTCTATGATTGTTAAAATTCCATCCTAGACTTCTAAGTCTGATTTTGGTCCTTACCCTCACAGGGGTTTGAAAAGAGACATTTTGTTGTAACTTAGAAAATCTATCATTAATAAAAATGGGGTTTATTCTCAATTGAGACTTATGTTACTGATTTTAAGATTGTATGTATTCTTTATTCCATTCATTTTAATTTTAAAATCATGCACATGTAAACATTTTTACATTTTTTTAGCAGAAACACACAACTTGATAATAACATCATACCCAAGAACATATTTCTTGAGGGTTGATTGATACTTTTTCATATGTTATAAACCCAGGGTAACATTCCCTCCTATCTCACCTTATCCTACTAAGATTCGAAAATGCTTGAGTGAGGACTTTCCATTCCTCGCATCAACATAGTGAATGTGGATAATTTTAAACTCTATGAGCCTTCCATGTTGGATCAAGAGGTGGAGTAGGTCCTACCTACCATAGAGGACTTAGCACCAGATGCTCAAGGAGAGTTGGTAGAGGAAACAATTTTGTAGAAGAGGTCGACAACTACAAGGCAGGGGCAACATGACCTTTAATAGATTGGGTTGAAAGGAAAACTTCTAGGAAAAGTAGTAGACAATTTATTTGTACTTACTCTCCATAGTTGAAGAAAAGAGAGCAGAGCAGAGCCTCACCTTATAGCTAGATTTTCTCCCATATTGGGTTTTCAAGGTTACATCTTGTGTTCGATTGTGTGGATGGTGTGTATATTTTTTCATGTTCTTCCATTTTTGTATTCAGATAATTTAATAAAGTCAAGTGAAGATAGTAATTAACTAATTTGGGATCTAAGGAAACAAACTACAACAATCTAAGATTTCATAACAGTTTAAGACATGTTGTGACAAAATATTCCAATACAATATCCACGACAATTTACAGATCATGTAGATACAAGGAAAGCTACATAATGACCGCTTTTAGAAATGGTCCACATACATGCAACAATTCCACCTGAATATTAAGTACAACAAGAGCAGTGCCAACCATGTTCTTTACTACCTTAGTCAGGCCCCGGTTGTGACCCTCACCATAGTTCTTAACTCCTATGGGCACAAGACATCCAATTAGCCATAATTATATAATAGTGACTCTAAATTTGTTGTTACTTATCATACCCTAAATGTTGAGAAACAAGTTCAGGGCTTCCATCTCCAAGATGTACTCTTGTGCTATCTTAATCATCGTTGTGTTCCTTCAAGTGAGTGTGCAAAGTTAATTTAGGAGGCAAATTACAATCAGTTGACAGGGAACTTTGTGGTGGAGAAGATAATAGCAGTACTTTAGAAGCATTTGTATTGGCCCAAGCCTCAACATGATGTTTGCTAGTACACCAGGTTGTGCATTTCTTATTCCATCACTAAGTCATCCATCAAGAAGCAAGGGCTATACATTCCTCTCCCTACACCATACAAGCCATGTGAGTTCATCTTTGTCGATTACATGTAAGGGTTTCCCTCCACCAAACATGGTCATGATTATGTTTTTTTGGTTATCAATCAATGCTTAAAGATGGCCATTTTGACACCCTATAAAAATAGTATCATGATAGAGGCCACTGCTAAACTCTTCTTTGCCCATGTTTGGGTTCATTTTGGGCTACCACATGCCATCATTTTAGATAGAGAAAACATGTTCCTCGACACCTTTTGGTCCATCCTATGGTCTCTGATGGACACCAAGTTGACCAAATCAACTGCCTTTCAACTTCAAATAGATGGATAAACAGAGGTGGTCAATAGGATGATTGTGCATATCCTGCACATGTAAAACTCCAAACATCCACATACATGGGATGACAACCTCCCATATGTTTATCATAGTTATAACAGATCCCTCCACGATTCTATTGGCCACAAACCTTTTCAGGTGTGCTTTGGGTTCCAACCATTGGCCCCCATTGATGTATTTGTTCCTACTCTAACCTCCTTGACAGAGTCCTCCAATGCTCAAACTGAGGCAAACAGAGTAGCCAAATTCATTGAATGGATCTGACACCTCTAATAACATGTTCATGATATGTTGGAGAAGGCCAATGCCAAGTATAAGAAATGACATGACCATCATTGGGTCAAGTTGGTGACAAGGTGTGTGCTGGATTACTGAGAGGGGGGGTGAATCGGTAATAGAGCAATTTGACCATATAATCCAAGTGTTATATCAATGAAGCATTATTATCCAATAACTGCAGAGTAAATAAGCAATGAACAAATGAACAATCATACACATACACACTACACCAGTGTTTTACGTGGAAACACAAATCGGGAGAAAACCACGGAATGCTTTTTCTTATATGTCTTTAAGAATTACATTCATTAGAAGCACCAACTTCCTTTGTTTTCCAGCTGCAACTGGAAGGAGGCTCCAACCCCCTAGTTTCTCAGGCCACAACCTGAGGGAAGCTCCAACTCCCCAATTCTCTGGCTACAACCAGAAGGAGGCTACAACCCCCTATGTTCTC
>ML806442.1:98732-143785 GCA_009831015.1 Picea engelmannii
CAATCCCGAATTCATTGCATAAGATTTAGAGGATATAATCACAGAGACTAGGATGAAGGGCACCTGCCAGTAGAACATACAACTCTATTGGGTTGTCAAAGCAACACAACTACTTCAACAAGGCAAGTGGCTCACCATGGTTTAGATTTAGAAAAAAAAAATCCCCATATCCCGAGGGAACTTGATGCAATGAGTATCATTGCTTCCTAAGGGGGGAGGACTGATAAGTGGATACCGATGTCTATCCACCTCTTTCATTGACTCAACACAATTCTCCATCTTGGTCATTTTTTTATTGTGATTTTTGGATCCTAAACTTGTGATGTTATTTTGAGGCCCTAAATGATGTTTTTTGGCCATTCAGCATCTTGACATTGCTACGAAAAAACAAATTTGTGCAAATAATTGTACTTCTCAAGTAGATCTTTCCAACGAGCTACTAAATTCCCCAAACTGATATTATATGCAAATGTTGCACACCTGGGAAGTTGACACATCAACTAACCACCTTGGGCCTTGCAAACCTTTTTGTGCATCACCTCCCAGGGTTAGGTTTTGGACCTTTATGATTCTTTATTTATGTTAAAAGTCCATTCTTGAGGCCCATTGTATTATCTTTTTGTGAATGACCATAGCCAACATCTCTTTCTCTTTAGAAATAAGCTACCACCATTCTATTCAGTTTGTGTCCTACAACATTTTGTTGGTTTTTTATCTTTGTTATAGTTAAGTTCTCAATATAATTCAGATCATTGTTGAGCATTTATTTCTTAGTTTTTTCAGGTAGTTCTCAACAATGTAAAGTTATATAAGCATGTGTTTTGTTTAATAAAAACTAGTTAGAGTTTGTATAAGCACCTTGTGTATGAACTTAACTTCTAAGTAGGGTTTCCCACTTCGTTCGGAAATCCCACATTAGGAATGGACCTGGTTCAATAATATCTACCTTCAGGAAAACATGGGATTGAGTTAGACTTTGTAATATGTACATGTCACTTTCTAGTGCCATAAGTTCAACCCCTACCTCTAGAGATCCCATGACTATCTTTAAATATTAGGAAAAATCCATAAAATTAGAACCCTGACCAAAGATGTAAAACTCCTAACTACCATGTACTATCCTAAGTTAGTTAAGCTAAATTATCACTTAACTTAATAAATCCTTTGCATATTGCGTATTTAATAAGCCCCAAGGGTTAGCTTCAATATTTTGACTAGCCATGCCAAAGTCGTAATGGAAAAGGAATCCATGAGGTCAAATGTAAGGCCCTTCATCGAGGCTTTAGATAACTAAGTATAATTTTTTTATAATAAGCATGGACGTTAAATAAATAAATAAACAAAATTTGCATTGCAAAACTTTTATACTATGGTTTATATCTCTGTAGAATCAATTGTTTACTATGTTGTTTATCTATAAATTTTTATTTCATAGTAGGATCATAAAAAGTTTATTTTTACAACATAATTTCAATTTACAACCTCATATATTAACATCATAAGTTAACAATTTATCAAGAACTAATTAGGGATTAGGATAGTAAAACACCTCTCATTGTACTTGCTTATGTCCTTTGACATAGATTAGCTGAGTTGCCTTTTTACCTTCTCAACTACCTTAAACTATATGCTTTTCCTCCCAACCAACTAGCAACAACCTCACTGACTCCCTATCTATATGAAACCTTGAGGGGTTTCCTATCCCTCCATGCCCAAAGTCCCAGAAAACACAACCCACTAGTATGTCAAGGTCTCAATGTCTCTCTCACAGTACCAAGTTTGATGTTCTGAGTCCTTTATCCACATCTTAGGGTTCTCCTCCTCCAACCCAAAAAATTTCCCAAAATTCCAGCCCCCTTCCCCTTTCTTTAGGTCTCCCTTTTAAGCTTCTACTACCACCACCTTACTAGCTCCTCGTGAAGGTTCTAGGGATTCTAACAAAATAAAATATTATTTCCCTCACCTACCCCCTTATTCCTTGTTTGACATGCAATCTACTTATAAATAAGGAAATCAATTGGAAAAGTTTGCAAATCAATTCACCCAAATTCAATTTAATTTGAATCAACGCATATTTTTCCATACCAAATAATATATTAAATTTCGAATTAAATCAATAATTTAATAAATAAATAAATCACACTAAATCCAAATTACATCCAATCAAAACAATTTTTTCCAATACCAAATAATATATTAAATCTTAAATTAAATTAAATAATTCAATAAATAACATTAAATCTTTTATTTAATTTATACTAAAACATTACACACCTATGATAAACAATAATATTAAATTCTAATACATTGTAATAATACTAGTATACATGCACAAGGTATGCATGCATAGTTGACACATACATACTAATGATAACAACCATCACATATAATGGACAATTTACGTATGCTCACAACCAAGTCGATAGTGCAATAAATCCCATAATGAATTAATCAATCATTTATACTAACAAAATAACAACAATTCATTAGTCACAACAATTCAAAATGAATTAAACATTCACTTAGATCATCATAATTGAATTAAGCATTTAATACAACATAAAGCGAATAAGTTAGGCACTAAGTTTACATGACTAAATCCCAACAACATTCTCAACTACATCGAATCACCCTTCACCCCTAAGCTAATTCCATATTCTAGATCATATCCTTCCTTTGTTGGACTATACTGGAGCGTCAACTATATTGACCTAACTTTAGATAGAACACATAGGCGAAAGTTTCAACTACATTGACCAAGCTTCCCTAGCAGAAAACTAGTAATTGTCATTACATGTCTATGGGAGCATGGCTTAACACAGCTCTCCTATGACTCCAAATTTCAAAGGATAGATGGTGGGCAATACCTCCACCCCTCTCGATAGAACTAGGGCCAACACCCTATCATTAACCATACTGTGGCGTTGTTTTTGTTCTGAGGGATTTTCCATCAAATATCCAGTTTGGGCAGTTGTGCTACCTGAAAACCTGTAATTGTCCAATATCATAGCAATGCATTTGAACTAATGTAAAAATAGCATAATGATGCTTCCTAGCATACCATTTCTCAATCTATGTCCATGACATCGACTACTTTAATATCACACTTCTTTGGCTATTGCATAGCCTATTCAACCTATCGATTTGTTTGCAACACAAGATCATACATACCTATAAAATTTTTGACATGTGATTGCCATGTTACTCATCGAAGAACCATCTAAATCAACTAGTTATACATCATGTGCATGGTACTAATTGCGTTAAAACATATCATTCAAACTGGTATCCATGTACCAAAATCCTTCAATTAAAACTTGCATGCTAGAAGTAAATCGCATAATATCATCATCAATCACATAAACAATAATTATTCATAGTATTCACATATATGTAGGTCCACATGTCTATATAATGAAGAGACATTGTTCTAACAATGTTCCACATATAACAAATAAATAAATATAATTAGGTCAAAATGTAGCTTAGTTTCCTAGGTCAAAATCAGGTGTTACTTCAAATCCATTAAGGTCCCTTGTGGTTAGGCATAGATGTTGTTTGTTAACAAATTTACCTTAGACACCATTCATGGAATGTGAGAAAACACTTGCGTAATGTACCCAACCCCCAACTCGGTCACGTCACTACTAAAATGACTCACTAAAATTATTCATACTAAATCTAAATGCGGAAAAATAACACACAACATGAAATTCAATTTCACTCAGTTGTCCATACAACAACATTCAACCATAAGATAGAGACATGAATTCATCTTTCTGCTCATAGTAAGCAACATTAGCCAAATATAACTCAGAGTAAAATGCACAACAATTATATATCAAAATTTAACAAATCAATACAGTAGATAAGAACACTTATATTATAAAAGTATGTAACCCACTGCAGAGGACAGACATTCCTCCCAATCGTAGCCTTTTTGTTCCATTTCTCACCAACAAGACACCCCCGAGCTAGGGCTACGAATCCACACGAGACAGAGGTCCCTAAAGTTGACTAATGTCCCCCCTTTCCACAATTAAACTCTTAGCTAATTCTGGTCCACCAACACACTTCCCCTCAACCTGCACAACCCAAGGGATGGAATTCCCCTTCTCTACTCACAGTCCCTCAAGCCTTTCCACTTCCTTACAAGGCTTCTAGCACAGGTTAGACAAGAATTCTACTTGTTGGGACTTCAAGAATTCTATCGCTACAACACAAATTCACTCAGTAGCCAAAACACATGCTTCTTGGATGAATTTCAAATAGATCATCATTCCTAGGCACACGACCTCTTTCTCCACAGAATTAGAGCTCCAAGAAGCAGCCAAACATGTCCACAATAGCTTCCTACAAGCTCCCACACTCAGAACTCCATTTTTGGCAAAAAAACTCCATGTAAAAACAACTCTCTTTTCAAAAACGTGAATGAATAATTCCGGTCTCCTACCCATACATATTTCCTCTCTTTATCTTGCTTGCTTGACTTGCATTCTTCCCCAAGTTGATTGTACTTAGCCCCCATGCTCTCAATAAATATGGGAAGTGACTTTCACACAAACCCTCTTACAAGAATTCAATGATTGGGCTCTAGAACACTCAACAACTAATGGAAGGTTCATGGTAAGGATAATTTTGAAGGAAATGAGAAATGGGTTTTGGTTTAATAGACATGGGTAACTCTCCCCCTTTGACCCCTTCCCTCTCTTATGGATACTTAGCCCCTAATATCTGTCTGTAGTTGGTGATACATTTCATTCATTATATTTCAATTTACATCATTTACATATTAGCTCTCAGCCATACATCACATTTACAATATACATCGCTTGGCTCTCATCCACATACTACATTTACAATACACATCGCTAGTTTGGGGTTTTAAAACATGGATGTTACATTCCCCTCCCCCTAAAAATTGCATTGTCCTCAGTGCATATAACCATATAGTTTACACATTGACATATATAAAACATTACATCAAAATACTTGATAATTCCACAACTTAATGACTCACACAACAATTCCAACCAATGACTCCTTTTTCCCCTCAACCCCTCATTGGTTGGACAGGAATCTTAGAGTTGTGGCTCGAGCAACATCAGCTGCCAAAATGGAGTCTTTGTTTGTATAATGTCCCTAATACGAACCCTTTGTAATTGTACAGATAGGTTGGTGAGCTATTGGTACCAATTCTAAATGTATATGTACATATAGGCTGGTGAGTCGTTGGCACCAATTTTTGGTTTTGCACGCACCTGAGTAGTGCACGGGGGATTGTTATCAAAGAAAGGGTGCACACATTTCATAGTGTTTCACCCACTTGGGTAAGTGCGTGTGGATGCACAACAAAGGGAGGGTGCACACATTCCATAGTGTTGCATGCACCTGGGTAAGTGTGTAAGGTTTACCTAGAAGTGCGCATCAAGATGGTTTGTGTGTGTGTGTGTGTGTGTTGAGGACAAAGAGCGTGTGTTGTTATGAGGCTGATGAGTCAGGATACAAATAGGCCAATGTGCCTATCGATGTAAACGTAATCATACTCAAGTTATTAATATATCACATCACTGCGCACATATAGATCAAACGAAAAGAGATGGGGGGTGAACTCCACCGAAAAAAAGATAAAAGGGGGGGGATTTAAGTCCTAAGGAATATTTTATTAATATTCTGAAAAAGTGTATGTTATGGATAATTATTTATCCTAAGTTCCCGAGGGAACGGAACAAGTCACCAAGTGGCTAAAGCTACTTATGAAGGTGACAAGTGTCCAGTTTAAGGCATCCAATATATATTGTTGACCTTAGTGTATTTTGGGGAGAGAACTCATTCTTTTGGGGAATTCATTCATTTTCTTATGTGCAGAAGGGGTCGGACCATCTGGAATATACGACTATTACCTTACCTATAGAGAAAATCTTGTAAGAGGTTTTTATGTACTGTAACTAGGGATTTGCTATCGAAGAGGTGGGTTGTCGAGCCTGTGAGTAGTCTCTCTAGGTGAGAGATTTGTTGTCAAAGAGGTGGGTTGTCAAGCCCTGAGTAGTCTCTCTAGGTGATATATTTGTTGGGAATTGTTCCCTGGTGGGTTGGGCATTAGATGCAAGGCTCTCAGACTTCATGTCCTACCTATTGCTAGAACTCAGGAAGGGAAGTGGGGCAATCGAGGGACTGTTGAGCAGAGAAGGGGCACACTTCCTTGGGTGTAGCAGGCATGTGGGAAATGAGAGACTGTAGGACAGTTATAATAATGTCACATTGGAATTAACAATTTGGTTGATTATCAAACCTTATCCTAGCATTAGGAACCCTTTTTCCCTGGTGGAGTTAATCCCCAGCTTGGGAGTGACCTGTTGCTGAAAGTATATGAGCAACAAACTCTATGTCTGGGAGGAATGTTTGAGTTTTGTGCACAGTTGGTGACCTTCACAAAAGATAAGTGTCTTTATGTGCTTATCTCATTTACCGTGTGCTTAATTACCTATGTTTAATATGGTTTAATTCTTGTATTTTGTTGCATATAAGTAATTATTGTTATTTTGTTAAATGTTGCTTGCACATGTAAGCATGGTGTTGATATTCATTTTTGTAGTCGTGCATGAGTATGACAATTGTTGATAGTTTTTCCTATTAAGTTAACCTTATGTTAATGGTCATGAGTCTCTGAGGTGAGGTTTGTACAATCGTGTGCACGGGGAAATTTTATGTGTGCATAAGAGGCTATAATTGCTTGTGCACCCAGAGAAGTAGTCTGCACGCATAAGGAAATTATGATTGACACGTGACGCCAGAAAGGTTATGCAAGTAGTAATGATCTCATGTTCAATATAGATTACATGCAAAATAGTGTCCTATGTTCAGTATTTGGTGTGCATAGTTGTATAGTATTATTTCTATTGTTACTTAAAGTATATCTGCGCAGAGCTATGTTATAGAGTAGAATTCGTGCACTGAAATTTTGAAGTAGCATTGTTCAACAGTAAGATGGGTGATTTTGCAAAGTGGTATCATATTGTGGTATCCATCTAGGAGGATGGGTACATTACAAAGTGGTATCAGAGCAGTTTGGTAACGGGGACGTTACAAAGTGGTATCATAGCATGGTATTCGTCTAGGAAGTTGGGTACGTTACAAAGTGGTATTAGTGTAGTTTGGTAATGGGGACATTACAAAGTGGTATCAAAGCAGTTTGGGTAAAGGGGTATGTTATAGATTGGTATCAGAGTTATTGGTCCAACTTTGGACTTGTATGGGCCAGCGATCAACAAGAATTTGTAGAGCTCTGGTCTCAACACTAAGCCTACATGGGTCAAATGTTAATTTTGAATGTTGTTATTAAGTTATATCCAAAGTACATGATCATTTAATACATCAACAACATATAAGGATCATAGAAAGAAACACAATCACAAGGTACACACCATCTTATCCTTGAAAACCATCATGGGGAAGAAAACCCAACAAAACTTCCTCAATATAGATAGAGCAAAAACAAAGTAGAAGATCCTCCTCTACTCCTTCACTAGGAAGAGTAGTGCACCACTTAACCAAGAGATACCAAGAGATAGAACAAAACCCTCCTTGACGTCAACCCCAGTTGATGTAGGTTCTCCTCCAAGACTTGCGCACCACAGAGCTAGTTGGTGAGTGTGTCCAAATGAGGCACTGGCCTCCCTTATAAATAGTGATATGGCCAGCCTATAATTAGGTATGGGATGACCTATCACTTTACCCTCTTAATTTACATTTAATTTTCAAGGCACAATAGGGTCGACTTTTACAAAGGAAAAATAGGGCCTAATTAATAAATATAATATAATAATGTTGTTCAACATTCCCTCTTAGGTAGAATATTCTTCGAAGTTACAATATTTCAATACTCCCCCTTAACAAGAAGGGTATTCTACTGACAAAATTAATAACAACTGACTAGAATCAATACATCATCAAGAGGAGGAGACATCGCCATTAGCATCGGGAACATTGTATGTCATATCTATAAATCATCTGAAGTTTTTCTAATCATCAACATTAGTAGAAACTGAGCATCATCATTATATGCAGCACGGAGCTGGAGTAACATCATCATCAACAACATCATGAAGCTAGAACATCAACATCAATGGAAACATAATGGGACAGGAGCATCAACAGTAGGAACAACAACAACAAAAATTGTGGGCACTCTGACAGACCATCCATTTGGACCTTACGGGATATGTCTTGGGATAATAAAATCCCCTAGGATACAAATCCTAACGAGCCTCCACACTACTAACCAAAACAAGTATATACATACATAGGCACTCTGATAGACCATCCATTCAGACCTTACGGGATATGTCTAGGGATGATCAATCCCCTAGGATATAAATCCTAACAAGTTGCTCCGATAATGGTCAGGATACCATAGTATCATCAACATTGCTCCCCCTTACAAGAGGAAGTCCTTTTAGACTACTACCAAGCTTGTCTCGGGAGTACTCAAACTTCACACGACACATAGGCTTAGTCACACATCTACTACCTACTCATGCTGCAATGTACTATGCTTCTATTGTACTGAGAGAAATACTAGATTGCTTCTTGCTTTGCCACGAAGTCATGGCTGACCCCAAACTAAAACAACATCCTAAGTGATTTTTCTTTCTGAAGCACTTCCAGCCCAATCTGAATCAATATAGCCATACAATTTGATGTCACAATCTCCAGTAAAAAAGAGGCCATAGTTCAACGTACCCTTAAGGTATCTCATCACATGATTTGAAGCTACAAGGTGAACACGTCTGGGCTACACCAGATACTGACTCAAGGTGTTCACAGAAAAACATATATCTGGTCTGGTATTCTTCAGATACATCAACAAACCAATAATATGTCTATATAAAGTAACATCAACTATTTATGATGAAGTATCATCCAATAAATTCATTTTCATCTCCATAGGAGTGGACATAGCTTTGCAGTCCATCATGGTGAATCTCTTTTGAATTTACACAAGATACCTTCCTTGATTAAGGAAAAATTGTTATGGGCTCTACCATACTTCAAGGCCTAAGAAATAGTGCATCAGGCCTGGATCCTTCATTTCAAATTAAGTGGCAAGCTTCTTCTTACAATCTGTGATGAGATTTTCTTCACCTGTCAATAATAAGTCATCCACATATAGCAGCAATATAATTGGTTCATCATCCACAATCTTGAAGTAAAGCTTGGGGTCAACTTTACTCTTGGTAAATCCCAAGCTCATCAAAAAACTATCAATCCTGCCATACCAAGCTCTTAGAGCTTGCTTCCGACCATACAGAGCCTTCTTCAACTTGCAGACATGAGTCTTCTTATCTTTACTTCGAAACTTGGTGG
Organism: Picea engelmannii; assembly: GCA_009831015.1. Lineage (NCBI taxonomy): Eukaryota > Viridiplantae > Streptophyta > Pinopsida > Pinales > Pinaceae > Picea > Picea engelmannii. The sequence goes on from ML806442.1 coordinate 108,099, forward strand.
TTGTTCTATATACATTTCTTCTTCAATAACACCATTCAAGAAGGTTGGTTTCACATTCATTTGGTGTAACTTCCACTTCATCTTGGATTCAAGTGCCATGATGGTTGTTATAGAAGTGTATCTTGCTACAGGAGCAAAGGTTTCTTCATAATCAATGCCTTCTTTCAGGGAAAATCCACGGGCCACAAATCTTGCTTTGTATTTCTCAATACTTCTGTCTGCTGCATGTTTTGTTTTGAATATCCATTTGGAAGATATTACATCTTTGTTTTATAGTTTGGGAACCACTTTCCACACATCATTATTTATAATAGATTTTTATTCTTCAGTCATGGCATCCATCCATTCCTTCTTTTGAGAAGCTTCTTCAAAGAAAGTAGGTTTTATATTAACGAGATTGCACATCAAAGCCACATAACTAGAGTATGGCTTAGGCTTCTTCCTTTGTCTCATGGTTCCTTTGACAACACCATACTTCTCTGCATATTGAATGATCTCACATGCCCAATATGGTTTCCTCTTGTGAGAGATGATCTCACGAGGTGGTTCTTGAGGTTTCACCATATCATCATCCTTCGATATAACATCATCAGGAGTAACTGCAACTTCCTTGTTAGGTTTTGCAACTCTGGTAGCTACATGTTTTTCTTCATATACTTCTTCCAATTGACATTTCCTTGATCTGTTGGAAGTTTCGTTTTCATCAAAGGTAACATATTGACTAATCTCACTCTGACGATAACCTGGGATGTAGATTCTAAAGGCCTTAGAGACCTCACAGTATCCAATGAATACTCTTTTCTTTCTGGAAGGATCTAGCTTGGTTCTCTTCTCTTTTGGAATATATAAATAGACTGGACAACCAAATATTTTGAGATGGTTGACTTCTTGATTCTTTCCGATGAACATATCTTCGGGAGTCTTGAATCCAGGTGCACTATGGGATATTTTGTTCTGGACATATATCATTGTTTTGGTTGCTTCAGCCCATAAGTGCATTGGAAGATCTTGATCATGGATCATGTTTTACTGCTTCCGTGATTGTTTGATTCTTTCTTTCTAATACACCATTTTGTTGTGGGTTGTAAGGAGTGGTGAGATTCCTCTTAATTTTTTCATCTCTACAAAATTCTTTGAATTATTTTGAAGTGTACTCTCCTCCATTATCTGATCTGAGTATCTTAATCTTCTTCTCAGAGAGGTTTTCTACTAAAGCTTTGAACTCTTTGAATTTTTCAAACACTTCATCTTTTAACTTTAAAAAGTAAACCCAAGTGAGAGTAATCATAAATAAATGTGACATAGTATGCATACCCTCTTAATGAAGTTGATGGCATTGGACTGCATACATCTGAATGAACAATCTCCAATATTCTATTCGTTTTGTTGTCACTTTTCAAAAAAGGATTCTTCGTAATATTTCCTTGTGCACATCCTTTACATACACCTTCATGATCAACCTTTAGTTTTGGTAAAACTGTGACTACCTTGCTCACATATGGTAGGGCTTTGTAGTTAATGTGAGTAAGCCTTTTATGCCAAAGTTCACATGGACTTACAGTACTGTGTGTTAATGCTACATCTGAGTGACCTTTTAATTTGTATAAGTCACCTTCTTCTATTCCAATAACAATTGCAACTTCTATAGTTTTTCCTTTAGACCACATAAGAAATTTACCATCTACAAATGCAACCCATAAACCTTTCTTGTCTAAATCATAAATAGAAAGTAAATTTTTCCTCAAACCCGGTACATAAAGAGTACATCCTTTGTCCTTATTGGAGTTCTTGAATCAAGCTTGTAGGTGGCTTCTCCTATTCCTTTGATTGGGTATTGATAGTAATCTCCAAGTGAGACTTTCTAGGGAGATTTATTCTCTTCAAGGCTGGACAGAGAATTCTTGTTACTTGTCATGTGCTTGGAAGCACCACTATCTATGATCCAAGTATAATTTCCAGGTGTCACAGCCCCAGCGAGAGATGAAAACAAAATGTATTCTTTTGTCTCTTCTCTAGCTGACTTCTTGGGTGGCTCATCATCTTCGGTTGCATGGGAATGATGTCTTTTTTTATTTTTCTTCATGTATTCTTCTATCTTGAGAGGACAAATTTTAGCAATGTGTCCCATCCTTTCACAATGATAGCACTTGTAGGAGAAGAAATCCCTTGGCCTTCTTTGTCCTTTCTCGTACTTCTGAAATTTCTTAGGAGAGTGAGGCTCCTTATGAGAGTGATTCTCCTTATGAAAGTGAGTGTCCCTCTTTCCCCTTCCTTTCTTGGCATGAGAAGCTAGAGCTTGATATTCATCTTCTCTTAGAATGGCTTCTCTGTTTGCAACTCTTGCTTCTTCCTGAACAAACTCTTCCCATAAACTGTCAAATTGGAGTTTATCTTTTCTGGCACACACTGTTTGGATAAAAGCATCCCAAGGTATTGTGAGACCATTGAGAGCAGTCATTACGATCTCATATTCATCTACCTTGTCTCTAATTGCTTCTAGTTGTTCCTTGAACTGAGAAACCCTAGAAGAATAATCTTGAATTGTGTCTCCCTTTTGCATTTTAGCATTCTTGGTTGGGTTCTCAAGTTCGTCTTCTTGTTAATATTTCTTCCTTCATAAATTTTGGATAGGGCATCAAACATTTCCTTCAGGGTATCCTTGGAAGACACTTGAGGGATCAAGTGGTTTTTGATCGAATCTGCAATTATTCTCTTTACCCTAATCATGTCCTTCTTGTACTTCTCGTTGGCCTCATTTCCTTCTGGCTCTGGAACATTATTCTTTATAAATTGCACAAGATCATTCTCTTCGAGAATGAGACCAATTATATATTTCTAGGCATGGAAATTTTCCACACCTTCTAAATTTTCATCAAGCTTAGTGCTTGAAGGCATTTTGACCCTGAGGCTAGAAAAATGATCAAAAAGTGAAAGCGCTTAGAAATGAAATAGACCTTACCAGAAGATGCGCTGGTCTGAGGCGAGTTGACTGGTGTTGGTTGTTTCTGAGAATTCCAATATTTGACCTCTGAAACTTGACCTGCACAAATCTGGACTAGTAATTTAAGGTTTTCTGGTTTTTTGGTACCAGTCAAACCCTAATTTTGACTTTTCGGAAGATTTAACCACTGGAAGACTTCGTCCAAGCTATCAAAAGATGCACTAGGATTAGGCGCAAGTCCCAATGTTTTCCTTGGTAAAAAATTATTTCTCTGTAAAATCCCTAATTTTCTTGTCCCGGCAACCAAGAGATGTAAATACCCAGTAACAATGCTCTTATTCAGTCTAGCTCTTATACCATGTTAAGTTTTAATGTTGTTATTAAGTTATATCCAAAGTACATGATAATGTAATACATCAACATCATATAAGGATCATTGAAAGAAACACAATCACAAGGTACACAACATATTTTCCTGGGAAACCCTCAAGGGAGAGAAAACCCAACAAAAACTTCTTCAATATAGATAGACCAAAAACAAAGTAGAAGATCCTCCTCTACTCCTTCACTAGGAAGAGTAGTGCACCACTTAACCAAGAGATACCAATAGATAGACCAAAACCTTCCTTGACGTCACCCCCAGCTGCAGTGGGTTCTCCTCCAAGACTTGCACACTCTAGAGCTAGTTGGTGAGTGTGTCCAAATGAGGCAATGGCCTCCCTTATAAACAGTGATCTAGCCATCCTAAGATTAGGTCTGGGTCGACCTGTCACTTTACCCTCTTAATTTACATTTAATTGTTAAGGAACAAGAGCGACGACTATTACAAAGGAACAATAGGGCCTAATTAATAAATATAATATAATAATGTTGTTCATCATTCCCTCTTAGGTAGAATATTCTTCGAAGTTACAATATTTCAACATCGAGTACCTACTTAAGGAAAAAATTCAGCCTGGCGAGTGACTGAATTTGGAATTACAGTGTGCCCACAATGCGCATAAAATAAGAATGCGCAAGTGTGCACACTAAATTCTAGAAATTGTGTGGTGTGACACTGGAAATGTGCAGTAAACAGTGAGGCGTGTTGTGTGCACTAAAATTTGGGGCTGCATAGAGAAAATTGTGGTGCATGAATAATACTTATACGTGGTGTATATGTCAATTATTGACACCACGCATTGGCACATGTTGAATATCAGTGCGTGCATGGAATTCATAAGAAAGGATTCTGAAAAAAAATAGTGCAGAGTTTTCATGAAGATGTCTCATGAATTCATCCAAAAAATCTGGTTGCCTACACATTTTGCAGAATTAACAACGATTAGAGAAGGACAAAATCAGTGCGAAAAGTAAAAAAGCATGGAATATGTGCAAAATACTTACAACCTTAATGATGAATTCGGGGATTTTTATGTCGATTTGGGTGCTAACGGTACATAATCCAAGGAGGAGTGCATAAACTTGGCAGAAACCATAAAGGGACTACAAAAATATGTTCATTGAAATAAAGATGATAATGAAAGGCTTATTAAGGCCAAGGAGCAACAAGATGGCTTCAATATCAAGTTGATGCAAAGCTTGGATAGAATAGAAAAAAAAATGGATAAGGAGACAGAGTCAAGTAGGTCTAGGAGACGCAAGTCTCATGGTGAAAGAAGAGAAACAAGAATTGATGATAGAAAACACCACTACTCGCGCAAAGCATTCATTTAGGAAAGCGCGTAGTAGCTCTAGTCCATCTCCTGTCAGAAAGCATAAGAGAAGGACTAAGGTAAGTGAGATACAGAGAGAAATGAATAAGATCAAACCTCCTACCTTTGATGATGAGCACAAGAATGATGAATATGTGGAGACCTGGTTGATGTGTATGAGGAAGTACTTCTAGATGCATAATTGTTATACATGGGTGGAAGGGAGAATTGATATTTATCAGTTAAAAGGAAAAGCATCAATGTGGTGGGATCAATTCGTGCAAGTGCAATACATTGATGAAAATAAGGTTACTTGCAGGGAGTTCAACAAGAATTTTCAAAAGAAATACTTAACCTAGAGATACTATGACAAGAAAATGAAGGAGTTCTTTGAACTCAAGCTTGGGAGTATGACAATAGAGAGTATGAATGAAGATTCTTAGAACTGTTGAAATATGTCGCATTCATCAAGGATGAACAAGTTAAAATTAAGAGGTACTTTTAGCACTAGAATTTGTTCTTGGACTTCTTTAAGAACAAGCCTAATACCCATCAGAATTTGAAAAATTAAATTAATTTATATTGGGTGGATCAACAAGAAAGAGGGCAATATTTTGACAGTAGATCAGTGATCTACCATTGGGTATGGAGTCAAAACCACTCTGCAGATTGAAGGCAATCAAGCTAAATATTAGGTTAAGAACTTATATTATGGTGATTAGAAGAAAGGAAAGTGAACAAAAGAAGAATGCCTACTAAACAAAGATACTCTCTATAGAATAGATTGAAAAATGCTTGAACATAAACAATGATTAGCATGTCAGCTACAACAGATCCTTTGCTTCTTACGGATCCATTAATCAAAGGAAACCTTTGATCCTCAAAACTTGCAATATATTCAATCAAGAAGATAACAAAATAAATGGAAAACAAAGAATACAATTCGATAAATAAATCTCATGAATTTTTAATGGCGAAATTGTTGATTACAACAGGCCCTCGAGCTTACAAATGAGCAACTAAACTGCTCCTCTAGCTCTTGGGTCATGAATCCAACCCTTTCCCTATCAAAATCCCCTTCATATATAGTGAATGATATATCTATACTCTAAGGAGGTCGAAACCAAGGAGCTACATAGGATCCTCCTCCATTTAGGAGTCTGTTACAAAAGATTCCAACAAAAACATAGCAAAATCCTATTTTTGGGGATCTTGTCTATTGTGATAAATGTCTTTTAAAACAGGTCATGCTGCTTGATCTGGTGATAGAACACATGTCCCTCATGTACAAATACCTCCTAGGAAACCATTCGAACCCCCTCAGATAGGTGCCATCCCTCCTACAGCTCAGATTTATCAAACTATTAGAGTTCGCAGTGCCTTTGACAACATGCACTGTGAACTTTCTTGTAGGTGATGATTTTAACTTTTCTCCCAAACAACAAATGGGGTCACGATGATTTTTGGTTAGCAAGTCCATGATATTATGATTCATCTCCACAAAAAATTTCAGAAGAACCCAGATTGAAATTTAAAATGTATGATTAAAAAATGACTTTGTTGTGTGCTAATTGCTACAAATTATCCCAAATTACCAGTTCCACGCGCCTTTGACAGGACGCGCTACAAACTTTCCTGTAGGTGCCTGTTTATTTGCAAAAAAGATTGTGATCTTTAAAAATTGTACCTGAAGTAGGATAGACCTTCCAGAAATGTTGCAAACTCATTACAACCTGAAGTAACCTTGGAGAAAACATAGAAATATGTTAAGTTTAACTCAAAATCCAAAATCATCACTTAGTGTTGTAGCCGCATACAAAAACCATGACAAAAATGATGTTGATGTGGAAGATCATCTTGTATTCATCTTTTGGTTATGGTACTCCTTCTAGTAGCCACCTTAGTCAACATATCTAAATTCCTTTTTTCCACTTCAGGATGCCCTCTTTGCATTTTCTGACTAAAAGAAGGCAACCCACCCTCTTGAAGGCTTCCTTGAAAAATGGTTCGGAGTTGATGAGTTGCATGTCATATGGTTCAATTCTCACAATCTCTCCCCCCTTGTGGATTTTCTTGCTTTGTTGACTTTCCATAATTATTGTCTTAAAAACCTCATGTAGCCTCTTATCACAGTTGCTATGCGAAATATAGAATAAAACAAGGATTTTTTAGGGTTTGATTACAGAGCTGACATACTTAGGGTTCACCTGTCTGAAATCTTATACACATCAATAGTGTGAAGTTGATAAAATTGCAAGTAGGGAATGATAAGAGGGACAACAATGCAATCTGAGTGAAACTGTGGACATGCAAAAAGAGACAACTCTGTGTAAACATAGGGTTTGCAGCACCAATAGCCAATTCGCGCCAGTCTGCAGCGCACAATTTGTAGTACAGGGCTATAATAGATAGTTCACAACGTGGAATTATCAATGGGTAATATTACTTGTTTGCAAAAGGAAGTTGTAGGATGACCCTGAGAAAAAAATATTGACCAATGACTGGGTTTTAGAACACCAGAACAGTGGGTTTTAATGGTGCAGAGAATTAGTAGCTCATGAACATTTAACAGTTTGCAACGCCAACAATACATAACAACTTTACATTCTCAATCAACCATTTGAGTAGCATGCAATCATCAAAGGGGTACCTGGTATGTCTGAATCTAGGTTGGTGCTTTGTGAACTCGAATTGGTCTTAAATGAAAGCATCCAATTCTCTTCAATCTACTACAACCAGTTCAAACGCCAATCTGCAGCGCCATTTTTCAAACTCCAGTAGCGCACTTCATAGGAACTGTTAGAATTGTTCCTTAACATAATATTGAAAATCATAATGAATTTAATGCACTGAAGACGATGAGATCTCCCCTGACACATTTTCAAAGTACAATGATGAGAGATTAGTGCACAAGGTACTTCTTGGTACGCTGTGAACTTTTAGGTGAGTTGGAAGCAAGCAAATCTAACATCCAACTTGACCTCTAAATGGTTGGAAAATGACATAATGGAATTTTATTTACAAACCCTTGAGACAAGACATATGATGATGATGATTTTAAGACTAGGGTTGAGACCCATTTGACCCTTATTTCCTTCATGATGATAAATGATAGCATGACATCAAGACTCTTACATGGACTAAGGTTGGAATTTTTTACTCTTGAACATTTCATGTGCTAACATGTACCTAAGTGGGTTGCCCTCATTTATCAGTGACAAGATACAATATGATGACCCTGAAATTGGAGGAAACCATAGGGCATGCTAAATGTCTTTATGAGGAGCAAAGGGGAAGACCAACTTTCCAAAAGTCTTGGGATGACAAGATGAAAATCTAGGTGGAATAGAGGAAGAAGGGGGCTAAGCCACAATTGTTTAGAAATATTGTGCAAGGACAGCTAACTCCCAGGGAGCCCAGAATGACTAAGACAGTGGGGAAAAAACCAAGGCAACAACCGATTCAATGTTGAAGTTGTGGCGGTGATCATATGCTCAGATATTTCCCCCAAAGAGGTGAAAAAGTGAGGATTGCACACAATGTACAACAAGCTGAGACAGTTGAAGACATGGGTAGAAATGTACCTAGGATTTATGTAGCCCTGGATAAAAAGCAGGTTGAGTTTTAGTCTCACATGATCGAAGTGGAAGGTAAGATTAACGACCAACCCATTGATATTTTAATTGATTCAGGAGCTAGTCATAGTTAACTGGATCCTAAGATGGTGGAAAGATTCCAATTTCTGAGGAGCAAGCTTGGAAAATATTGGTTGGTGCAGTTAACTACATGAGTAAAAAGGAAAATTAATGAGATGGTTAAGGCATATGCAATGGAAATGAATGGACTGCACACAAAAGTTGATTTGAATATCATATCTTTGGGTATGATTGCCTCATTGGTATGGATTGGTTGGACTAAGATCATGTCATTCTAGATTGTTACAATAAGGAATTTACTTTCTTGGAAGAGGAAGGAAACTTAAGGATAGTTCAAGGTGTTCCAAGAGTTGTAACTATCAAATAGGTTTAAGCCTTGCAATTGAAGAAAAGTTACATGAAAGGATGTCAAGTATTTGCAGCCCACATGGAGGAGGAACCTAAGGATAACGTGCCAAATGTTGAAGATTGTTCAATACTAAAAAAATTTGAGGATGTCTTTAAAAATATATTGGGGTTTCCACCGAAAGAGATATCGATTTCTCTATAAATCTTATGCTTGGAGCAGCACCCGTATCCAAGACTCCTTATAGGATGAGTATGCCAGCGTTGAAGGAATTATAGATGCAACTTGAAGAGATTCTAAAGAAGGGGTATATACACCCAAGTGTTTCACCTTTGGGTGCCCTAGTATTGTTTGTGAAGAAGAAGGATGGTAATTCGAGACTTTGTATTGAATTCAGGCAATTAAACAAAGTAACAGTAAAGAACAAGTATCCTTTCTTGAGGATAGATGACCTCTTTGATCAGCTGAGGGGCGCACATGTATTTTCAAAGATTGATATCAGATATGGATATCATCAAGTTATAATCAAAGAACAAGACATCAAGAAGACTTCCTTTAGAATGAGGTACGAACATTACAAGTTCACAGTGGTGCCCTTCAGGTTGAAAAATGCACCAGTTGTCTTCGTGTGTTTGATGAATGGAGTTTTTAGAGAATACTTAGATAAGATTGTCATAGTATTTATGGATGACATACTTATTTAATCAAATTATGAAGAAGAACACAAGAAACACTTGAGGATGGTGCTACAAGTACTGAGAGAGCATCAACTTTATGCAAATTTGAGAAAGTGCTCATTTTACCAGCGATCGATTCATTATTTGGGTAATATAATTTCCAAGGAAGGAATAGTTGTGGATATGGATAAGATAAAATCCATCGAGAAATGGCCGACACCAAGAAATGTCATAGAGGTGAGGTCCTTCATGGGAATTGTAGGTTATTACAGAAGGTTTATTGAAGGAATCTAAAAAAATTGTGCACCCAATTACATCCTTGCACAAGAAAGTTGTGTAATTTGAATGGACTCTAGATTGTGCAAGGAGTTTTCAACACTTAAAAAGTTTGTTGACAAGTGCGCCAATTTTGAGAATTATTGATTCAGATGCAGACTTTGTTGTGTGCATAGATGCATGCAAGGAAGGGCTTGGTGGAGTCCTTAGTTAGAATGGACATGTGGTGTGCTACGAATCAAGAAAGTTAAAAGAACACGAAAGGCTCTATGCTACTCATGACTAAAAATTGGCAACCATAGTGCATACCTTGAAGATATGGAGGCACTATCTCATGGGTAAAATATTTGAGCTAAAAATAGACCATAGTGGTCTAAAGTATCTGTTTGGACAGGAAAGTTTAAATGCCAGACAAAGCAAGTGGTTAGAATTCCTCGGTGAGTATGACTTTTACATAAAGCATATTAGAGGAAAAGAGAACAAGGTGATTGATGCACTCAATGGGAGGGTGCATGAGATGCATGCTATAACCATCTGCATGTACAAATCAGATTTGAACGACATAATTTTAGAGGTTTCCAAATCAGATCAATGTTATGTGGACACAAAGTTGAATTTGTAGCAAGGTATATCACAACAGAAGTTGGAAGATTGTGAACTAAAAGAGGATGGATTCCTCATGTATAGACGCAGAGTCTATGTGCCAAATGATCAGGAGTTGAAAAGTTTGTTATTGTCAGAGATGCATAAAGTTCCTTATGATGGACACCCAGGCTACCAGAAGACAAGTGTCGCAATTAAAAAGCAATACTATTAGCTAGGTATGAAAAATGAGGTTGTTGATTTTATTGCTAGGTGCCTTGAATATCGAAAGGTCAAGGTTGAGCCTAGACACCTAGCTAATTCACTGCAACATTTTCCCATTCTTGAGTGGAAGTGGGAAGTTGTAACGATGGATTTCATTACTAAGCTACCCAAGATTTATAAGAAACATGATTATATTATGGTAGTAGTGGATAAGCTTACTAAAGCTTCCCATTTTATTCCAGTAAAGTTAGCGCACAAGGCAACCAACATTGTTGGAATCTACATGCGAGAAATCGCAAAGTTGCATGTTTTACCTAAGACAATTGTGTCTAACATAGATTCCAAGTTCATATCGAACTTTTGGAAAGGGCTATTCAAAGGATTTGGGACAAATCGGAACTTTAGAACAACGTATCATCCTGAGACAGATGAACAAACAGAGAGGGTAAAGTGAGTGATTGAAGATATGCTCAAGATGTATGTGATGGATAAACCATTAAAACGGTACGACTACATTCACTTGATAGAGTTTTCTTATAACAATGGGTATCAAGAATCTCTAAAGATGAGCCCATTTCTGGCACTTTATGGTATAAAGTGCAACATACCTGTGAGTTGAGACAACCCAGCAGACCACGCAGTAGTTGGACCATATCTACTCCGGGAAATGGAAGAGTAGATGGTAAAGATAAGGCATAATTTAAAGGTTTCCCAAGACATGTAAAAAAGCTGCGCAGATAAAGGCAGAATCCACAAAGAGTTTAAAGTGGGTGGCCATGTGCTCTTGAAGTAAAATCCAGACGTAGTTGCGTAAAGTTGAGAAATTTTTCTAAGTTAGAAACACGCTACTGTGGGCCTTATGAAATCCTAGAGAGGATTGGTCTTGTCGCATATATTCTTACATTGCCTACATCCTTGTGTGTTCATAATGTTTTCCATGTATCATTGCTTAAAAATTACGTACTTGATGTTAATCATATTGTTGATTGGAATGTGATTCAGGTGGAGCTAGAAGGTGATTTTCAAGTCTGATTGGTTTGCATATTGGATCGGAAAATGAAATAGCTCCAAAATCGAGTCATAGAGCTAGTAAAGGTCTAATGGAATTGGTACAGTCCTGAGGATGCAAATTGGGAGTGTGAGGATGCTATGTGGGTAGAGTATCCACATCTTTTTGAAATTTTTTTAAATTTTGTATGTACATGTGTATAGAATGCACTGAGGACAGTGCATAAATAAGGGGGAGGGGAATCAAATGTACCTAATCCGAACCCTTTGTAATTGTACATATAGGCTGGTGAGTCGTTGGTACCAATTATAAATGTAAATGTACATATAGGCTGGTGAGTCGTTGGTACCAATTGTAAATGTAAATTTACATATAGGTTGGTGAGTTGTTGGCACCAAGTTTTGGTTTTGCGTGCACTAGAGTAGTGCGCGAGGGATTGTTATCAAAGAAAGGGTGTGCACATTTCATATTGTTTCACACACCTGGGTTAGTGCAAATGGTTGCACAACAAAGGAAGGGTGCGCACATTCCATAGTGTTGTGTGTACCTGGGTAAATGCGCAAGGTTTACCTGGAAGTGCACATCGAGTTGGTTTATATCTATATATAAGTTAGAGAGCTTGTGTGGTTATGAGGCTGGTGAGTCGGGATGCAAATATGTCAGTGCGGCAATCCATGTAAACATAATCATACTCAATTTATTAATATATCACTTTGTTGTGCATAAACATATTAGACGAAAAGAGATGGGGGACGAACTCCACCAAAAAAAGGGAAAACGTGGGGGGGGGATTAAGTCCTTGGGAATATTTTATTAATATCCGGAAAAGTGCATTTTATGGATAATTATTTATTCTAGGGTCTCAAGGGAAGGGAACAAGTCACCAAGTGGATAAAGTTATTTTTGAATGTGACAAGTGTCCATTTTAAGACATGCAATATATATTGTTGGCCTTAATGTATTTTGGGAAGAGAACTAATTCTTTGAGGGAATTCATTCATTTTCTCATGTGCAGAAGGGGTCGGACTATATGGAATATGAAACTATTACCTTATCTGTAGAGAAAATATTGTAATGTGTTTTTTCGTACTATAACCAGGGATCTTTTGTTGAAGAGGCGAGTTGTCAGGCACATGAGTAGTCTCTCTAGCTGAGATATTGGCTGCCAAAGAGGCGGGTTGTCAGGCCCATGAGCAGTCTCTCTAGGTGATAGATTTGTTGGGAATTGTTCCTTGGTGCATTGGGAATTAGATGCAGGGCTCTAAGACTTCTTATCTAACTTGTTGTTGGAAGCTTGGAAAGGAAGTAGGGCAGTCGAGGGACTATTGAGCAGAGAAGGGGCACACTTCCTTGGGTGTAGAAGGCGCATGGGTAACGAGAGATTGTAGGCTAGTTGCAGAAGTGGCACCTTGGACTGAACAATTTGGTTGATTATCAGACCTTAGCCTGGCATTAGGAACCCTTTTTTCTTGGTGGATTTAAGCCCCAACTCGGGGGTGACCTATTGTTGAAAGTATATGAGCAACAGAGACTATGGCTGGGAGGAACGTCTGAATTCTATGCACAGTTGGTGACCTTCACAAAAGACAAGTGTCTTTATGTGTTTGTATCATTTATTGTGTGCTTAATTATCTATGTTTAATATGGTTTAATTTTTGTATTTTGTTGCATATAAGTAATTATTGTTATTCTGTTAAATGTTTCTTGCACATGTAAGTGTGGTGTTGATATTCATTATTGTAGTCATGCATGAGTATGATAGTTGTTGATAGTTTTTCATGTTAAGTTAACCTTATGGTAATGGCCATGAGTCTTTGAGGTGAGGTTTGTATAACCGTGCACATAGGGAAATACTATGTGTGCATAGGAGGCTGGAATTGCTTGTGCGCCCAAAGAAGTAGTTTATGCACGCAAGGAAAAAAGGATTGGCGCGTGACGCCAGAAAGGTTGCACAATCAGTAGTGATCTCATATTTAGTATGGATTACACAAACAATAGTGTTGTGTGTTCAATATTTGTTGCGCACAGTTGTATAGTGTTATTTCCGATGTTACTTCAAGTATTTTTGCGCACAACTATGTTATAGAGTAGAATCCACGCACTAAAATTTTGGAGTAGCATTGTTTAGTAGTAAGTTGAGCGATGATGCAAAGTGGTATCAAAGTGTGGTATCCAGCTAGGAGGTTGGGTACGTTACAAAGTGGTATCAGAGTGCGGTATCCAGCTAGGAGGTTTGGTACATTACAAAGTGGTATCAGAGCAGTTTGGTGACGAGGACATTACAAAGTGGTATCAAAGAAGTTTGGGTAACATGGTATGTGACAATTCATTTATGTACAAATGTAGATTCAGGTTTCTTCAAAATTTGCAAAATTTTGTGTGTATGCTTCTCGCATGGCGTCATCGTGCTCCCATGTAGCATCTTCAGAACCGTAACATGTCCAATAAACCTTTACCAAGCATATGGCTTTGTTCTTGAGCACTTTCACCTTCCGGTCTAGGATGTGCAATAGTTCCACCCAAAAATCCCCTTCGTGTTCCACCTAGATCACATTCCAATCAATGACATGATTAGGATCAGAAAGATACTTTTTTAACAAAGACAGATGGAACATGTTATGAATTCTCATGGATGCAAGTAATGCTAGCATGTATACAATTGTTCTTATATTTTCTAAGACCTCAAAAGGTCCACATTATCTCGCTGCCAACTTTGGGTAACTTCCTAGTTTGAACAAGCTTTTGTTGGCTTTAACTTTTAAAAACACATGCTCTCCCACTTTGAATTCTCTATTTGTTCTTTTTTTATCGGCATAGCTCTTATTTTGATCTTGTGAAACTTTCAAATTCATCCTGATCTTTACCATTTGTTCTTCCATTTCCTTTAACAACTAGAGCCCAATCACGGCTCTGTCTGCTAGGTTATCCCAACTTACTAGTGTGTTGCAATTCCTGCCATACAATGCTTCAAATGGTCTCATCTTCAATGATTCCTAATACCCATTCTTGTATGCAAACTCAACTAAATGGATATAGTCCCCCCACTTAAAAGGATTTTACATTACATACATTCTCAACATATCTTCAATTATTCGATAAATTCTTTATGTCTGCTCATCTGACTATGGGTGATATATTGTATTGAAATTTAAATTTGTCCCAAATCCATAAAATATCCCCCTCCAAAAATTGGAAGTGAACTTGGGATCTTGATCTGACATTATTTCCTTACACACACCATGTAGCCTAGCAATTTCTCTTATGTAAATTTATTCAATATTGGCTTCCTTATGAGTTACTTTTACTGGAATGAAATTTTCAACCTTTGTGAGTTTGTCCTAACTTACTGGTGTGTTGCATTTCGTACCATACAATGCTTCAAATGGTCTCATCTTCAATGATTCCTAATACACATTGTTGTATGCAAACTCAACTAAATGGATATAGTCCTCCCACTTAGAAGGCTTGTCCATTACATACATTCTCAACGTATCTTCAATTATTCGATTAATTCTTTTTGTCTTCCCATTTGACTCTGGGTGATATGTTGTACTGAAATTTAAATTTGTCCCAAATTCCTTAAACAACCCCCTCCAAAAATTGGAAGTGAACTTGGGATCTTGATCCGACACTATTGCCTTAGGCACACCATGTAGCCTAGCAATTTCTCTTATGTAAATTTTTGCGATATTGGTTTCCTTATGAGTTACTTTTACCAGAATGAAATGTGCAACCTTTGTGAGTTGGTCCACCACTACCATAATGGAATCATGTGTTGATGTTTGGACCACATCGGGAAGACATTCTTCCATATATATATATATATGACATGATATTTATAATACAAGGTATAAATATATATAATAAATAAGCAGTTATTTATTATCCAAGGGATGCATCCTATCATGGATGGTCACCATATGTTCTCTATATATGGAACACTCATAATTGTAATAATACATTAATCATATATCATCTCATATTATATCATATATAAAAATAAACATGGTATCAGAGCAGGATTGGGCTTCACTTCCTCATGGGAGGGCCCAGGTAAATGGAAGTTGGAACTGGAACATCATGGTTTTCTAAACTGAATTGGGATCATGTATTCACTAGTTCGCTGCATGTAGATTGGTATAATAATTTTGCAGCAGTAGAACAGTTGGACATGGATTTGGATACAACCGAATGGTCATGGGATGATTTAATCATCGACGAAAATGATGGTTGCTCCATTAAATAACCCATCATTGCCAACAGACTTGTGGGAAATTGAATCCTAGTATGTTCAAGTACATGGTACCATCACTTAATGTATGACAAGACATGGTAGTGGTGGAGGTGCCTAGGCTTCAAAAAAAATCGGTTGCCAAGGCCATCAAGGAGTGGGGGCAGATCAAGTCAAAGATTACTCATGTAATTTTCTACACTACCAATGGAGTCAACATGCTTGGTGATGACTATCAACTGAAAAATCTTCTTGGCCTCTGCCCCAACGTTAAGAGAGTCATGATGTACCACCTGGGTTGCTTCACTAGAGGTATAGTTCTCTGCGTGGCTAAATATATTGTTGAGAACAACCCGAGAGCTCTAGTTCTAGTCGTCTGCAGTGAAATCATGGTTGTTACTCTCTGGGGACCCTCTGACACCCACCTCAACAGTATGGTCGGTCAAGCTCTCTTTGGCGGCGGTGTGGTTGCACTCATCATGGGAATCGATACCATCCCTCAAGTGGACAAGCCATGTTTCGAGTTGATGTGGACTTCACAGATCATTCTTCCTGATCTTGCAAAACATGCATTTGATGAGGAAATTGCATAATTAAATACTTTAGTTGAAGAATTCCATGGACGCCAATTGGAGTGAAAGTGATCAGAATCTGGACCAGGGTCAAAATTTAGCCCAAAAATAAAAGTGTTTAGAATCACTTCAAAACTGACAAGTGTGTAGGCCTCGTCCTCACGAACCCAACGCACTTAGAACAAGTTCAAAAGGACATCGGATGAGTGAGATATCACGTTCTGTTTGATTTGTCATATAGGCAAAAAATTTGCTGACTATACAGTCCGTATAGTTGACATGGCAGGGTTGTACAGCTGACGTGGCATGATGTTGACGTGGCAGGTGTTGAGTTGGTAGACATTTGGTAGGACACGTGGGTGAATATATTGCTGACACATGGCATTTTATTGGTCAATAGGGTGGTGCCATGTGGCCCAGGCGTGGGCTGCCACGTGGCACCCTATTGTGGTATGTTAAAATTTTATGGAGTGTGTGGGAGTCGAACCCCGGACCTTCACGTAGGTTCAAAGATTTGACAAGGGTTGGGTTGGGCTACCATCGCACCCACCATTTCGTACTTAACCATATATGACTTTATTAGTATTTAAAGTTAAATAAGTTGCATTTTGGGCGCGGGTCTGGTCTGGGGCTTAGCCCCAGCCCCGTTCACATGCACCTTACCAATGTGACCTCAACCACTTGCAATTCATGTGTTTTTCAAATGGTCCTCTACCATGTGCCTGGACACTTGGCGCATCCATATTTGACCGTTGAAACGGAGCCCCAAAATTGCGTTGGGACATGGCCATATGGTCCCCCATGCACCCAACACCTCTGCCCTTTGAGGCCCTAATTCCGCTAATAGTGCGACAATTTGGCGCATTTTGTGGAGATGCTCGCGTGTGCTGGGTTTAGGCATGGGAAACGCCCATAATCCAGGTTACTCAAACAGGAGGTGTGAATTGGCGAACCAGAGACAGAAAGCTTGAAGGAGAAAAATGGCAGGAGGCCTATTTTCTTCATGTTTTGGCCAAATGAGGTGCCAAAAAAGCCCAGCTAGGGGTTTTGGGATGTTCTGAATCCATTGGAACAATTTTCAAAGGAATTTGGAGACTTCTTTTGCAGATTTTTCTACTTTGAAGTTTCAGAGAGCTCTAGGGAGCTTAGGGCCACCATTGAAGTAGGCCGTGCTCAGATGAGCCCAATTCCATTTTCAATGACTGAATAGTCATTCTTGACTAATTGTTATTCTCTGAACTCATTTGGACAGGTTTCAGAGGCATTTAAGGACTTTTATAGGTGTTTTTTCCACAAGGAATCTCAGGGAAGCTCAAGGCCACCAGTAGAAGAGGTCATGCCTGAATGAGCCATGGTTTGTTTTTAGAGTTCTATTAGTCATTTTTGGGGTTTTTATGTATTCTAAACCCAATGGTACAGTCATTTAATCCATTGGAGTTGAGCAGTAGATTGTAAAATAATTTTAGACAAACTAATCCCAGAGAGCCTAGTCCATCGATGGAGGCTCAAGGAGATGTAGCCTAGTTAGGGGTTAACTCTTTTATCATGTTGTCATTGTTGTGAGTTGTTACTGGTTATTATTTGCTGCACTTTATGTTGTTGTTGTATTCTTTAAACAACACATTTAACCTTTTAAAAAACCTCACACATAAACACCTAAAAGAAGCATAAACTTGGCACATAATTTCTCTTACACATCTAAGACATTGAGCAAGGTCATGAAGTTTATTTTAATGGAGTAGAGGGTGATTGCATAGAAAAACAAGTTAGCCCCCTATTTTCAGATCAGAAAGAGGAATAAATTATGTGTGGCGTTGTGAACATGAGCAGAAACACAAATAGCCTAATCTGACCAGATTGCAGAGCTGAACCATATAGAGCCTTCAGGGACAACAATACCCTTTTCTTTATTGTTGATGTTTGAGGCAATATCACGAGACATTCTCCCCAGAGGATCCTGTATGGACTAGTGGGGGAGAATATAGACTTCATCATGACATGCCTTAGATGATCAGATGAAGGAACCAAGACATTAGTTTCACGAGGGAACCTCAATATGTATTATACATTCGCTTCATGAGGGAACCTCGATATGTCAAGTATGGTTCCTATTAGTAATGATATTTGGTTGATTGACAGTGGTGCTTCCAGACATATGACTGGATATAGAGAGCACCTTACAGATCTAATAGAGAAAGAATCTCATTTGAATATTATACTTGGTGATGATGCCATATATATTGTGAAGGGAGTTGGATCCACTTTCTTACAATTGGATTCTAGCACCCCACTCCATTTGAGTGATGTATTATTTGTACCTGGGATGAGAAAGAACCTTGTCTCTATTTCAACCTTAGAGAACAAAGGCTACAAGGTTTTTTTGTCTGATGGAAAGGTTCTTACATGGAACAAGAGCTCTAGTATGGATTATGCTTGGGTAATTGTTGTTCAAGAGGACATATTGTACATATTGATTATCCGACCAGTTCAGGGCTTGATACATGATTCTACCAGTTTGAGCAAGTTATGGAATAGGAGACTTGCTCATTTACATTATAGAGCTCTTCTCGTTGTGGGAAATATGGTGACAAGCCTTCCAAAGATCCATGTTGAGCATGATGGCATTTGCAGTAGTCTCTCTAGGTGAGAGATTAGATGCCAAAGAGGTGGGTTGTCAGTCCCATGAGGAGTCTCTCTAGGTGATATATTTGTTGGGAATCATTCCTTGGTGTGTTGGGAATTAGATAAAGGGCTCTGAGACTTCTTGTATGACTTGTTGTTGGAACCCTGGAAAGGAAGTGGGGCAGCTGAGGGACTATTGAGTAGAGAAGGGGCACACTTCCTTGGGTGTAGCAGGCACATGGGGAATGAGAGATTGTAGGCTAGTTGCAAAAGTGGCACCTCGGACTGAACAATTTGATTGATTATCAGACCTTAGCCTGGCATTAGGAACCCTTTTTCCTTGGTGGATTTAAGCCCCAGCTCAGGGGTGACCTATTGCTGAAAGTATATGAGCAACAAAGACTATAGTTGGGAGGAACGTCTGCGTTCTGTGCACAGTTGGTGAACTTCATGAAATATAAGTGTCTTTATGTTTTTGTCTCATTTATTGTGTGCTTAATTATCTATGTTTAATATGTTTTAATTTTTGTATTTTGTTGCATATAAGTAATTATTGTTATTTTGTTAAATGTTGCTTGCACATGTAAGTGTGGTGTTGATATTCATTATTGTAGTCGTGCATGAGTATTATAGTTGTTGATAGTTTTTCATGTTATGTTAACCTTATGGTAATGGTCATGAGTCTCTGAGGTGAGGTTTGTATAACCGTGCACGTAGGAAAATACTATGTGTGCAAAGGAGGCTGGAATTGATTATGCACCCAGAGAAGTAGTTTGTGCATGCAAGGAAAACAAGATTGGTGTGTGACACCAGAAAGGTTGCACAATCAGTAGTGAACTCATATTCAGTATGCATTACACAAACAATAGTGTTGTGTGTTCAATATTTGTTGCGCGCAGTTGTATAGTGTTATTTCTGTTGTTACTTCAAGTATTTATGCGCACAACTATGTTATAGAGTAGAATCCATGCACTAAAATTTTGGAGTAGCATTGTTTAGTAGTAAGTTGGGCGATGATTAAAAGTGGTATCAAAGTGTGGTATCCAGCTAGGAGGTTGGGTACATTACAAAGTGGTATCAGAGCAGTTTGGTAAGGGCAACATTATAAAGTGGTATCAGAGCGCGGTATCCAACTAGGAGGTTTGGTATGTTACAAAGTGGTATCAGAGAAGTTTGGTGGTGAGGACGTTACAAAGTGGTATCAAAGCAGTTTGGGTAACATGGTATGTTACAATTCATTTATGTACAAATCTACATTCAGTTTTCTTCAAAATTTGCAAAATTTTGTGTGTATGCTTCTCGCATGGATTCATCGTGCTCCCATGTAGCATCTTCAGGACTGTAACATGTCCACTAAACCTTTACCAAGCCTATGGATTTGTTCCTAATCACTTCGACCTTCCGGTTTAGGATGTGCAATAGTTCCACCCGAAAATCCCCTTCGTGTTCCACCTGGATCACATTCCAATCAATGACATGATTAGGATCAGAAACATACTATTTTAACAAAGACACATGGAACATGTTATGAATTCTCATGGATGAAGGTAATGCTAGCATGTATGCAATTGTTCCTATCTTTTCTAAGACCTCAAAAGGCCCACATTATCTCGCTGTCGACTTTGGGTAACTTCTCAGTTTCAACAAGCTTCTCTTGGCTTTAACTTTTAAAAACACATGCTCTCCCACTTTGAATTCACTATTTGTTCTTTTTTTATCGGCATACATCTTCTTTCGATCTTGTGCAAATTTCAAATTCTTCATGATCTTTACCATTTGTTCTTCCATTTAATTTAACAGCTCAAGCCCAATCACAACTTTGTCTGTTGAGTTATCCCAACTAACTGGTGTGTTGCAATTCCTGCCATACAATGCTTCAAATGGTCTCATCTTCAATGATTCCTAATACCCATTCTTGTATGCAAACTCAACTAAATGGATATAGTCCTCCCACTTAGAAGGCTTGTACATTACATACATTCTCAACATATCTTCAATTATTCGATAAATTCTTTTTGTCTGCTCATCTGACTATGGGTGATATGTTGTACTGAATATTAAATTTGTCCCATATCCATAAAATATCCCCCTCCAAAAATTGGAAGTGAACTTGGGATCTCGATTTGACACTATTTCCTTAGGCACACCATGTAGCCTAGCAATTTTTCTTATGTAAATTTATTCAATATTAGCTTCCTTATGAGTTACTTTTACCAGAATGAAATGTTCAACTTTTGTGAGTTTGTCCTAACTTACTGGTGTGTTGCATTTCCTACCATACAATGCTTCAAATGGTCTCATCTTCAATGATTCCTAATACACATTGTTGTATGCAAACTCAACTAAATGGATATAGTCCTCCCACTTAGAAGGTTTGTCCATTACATACATTCTCAAGATATCTTCAATTATTCGATTAATTCTTTTTGTCTTCCCATTTGACTCTGGGTGATATGTTGTACTGAAATTTAAATTTGTCCCAAATTCCTTAAACAACCCCCTCCAAAAATTGGAAGTGAACTTGGGATCTCAATCTGACACTATTGCCTTAGGCACACCATGTAGCCTAGCAATTTCTCTAATGTAAATTTCTACGATATTGGTTGCCTTATGAGTTACTTTTACCAGAATGAAATGTGCAACCTTTGTGAATTGGTCCACCACTACCATAATGGAATCATATGTTGATGTTTGGACCACATCGGGAAGACATTCTTCCATATATATATGTGTGTGTGTGCGTGTGTGTGTGTTTGTGTGACATGATATTTATAATACAAGGTACCAATATATATAATAAATAAGTAGTTATTTATTATCCAAGGGATGCATCCTTTCATGGATGATCACCATATGTTCTCTATATGTGGAACACTCATAATTGTAATAATACGTTGATCATATATCATCTCATATTATATCATATATAAAAACAAACATGGTATCATAGCAGGATTGGGCTTGACTTCCTCATGGGAGGGCCCAGGTAAATGGAAGTTGGAACTGAAACATCATGGTTTTCTAAACTGAATTGGGATCGTGTATTCACTAGTCCGCTGCATGTAGATTGGTATAGTAATTCCGCAACAATAGAACGGTTGAACATGGATTTGGATACAACCGAATGGTCATGGGATGATTTAATCATCGGCGACAAGGATGGCTACTCCATTAAATAACCCATCGTTACCAACAGAATTGCAGGCAATTGAATTCTAGTGTGTGCAAGTACATGGCGCCATCACTTGACGTACGACAAGACATGGTAGTGGTGGAGGTGCCCAGGTTTAAAAAAAAAGTGGTTGCCAAGGCCATCAAGGAGTGGGGGCAGCCCAAGTCAAAGATTACTCGTGTCATTTTCTACACTACCAATGGATTCGACATGCCTGTAGCTGACTATCAACTGAAAAATATTCTTGGCCTCTGCCCCAACATTAAGAGAGTCATGATGTACCAGTAGGGCTGCTTCGCTGGAGGTACCGTTCTCTACGTGGCTAAATATCTCGTTGAGAACAACCCAAGAGCTCTGGTTCTAGTCGTCTGCAGTGAAATCACGGTTATTACTCTCTGGGGCCCCTCTGACACCCAGCTCGACATTATGGTCAGTCAAGCTCTCTTTGGAAGTGGTGTGGCTGCGCTCATCATGGGAATTGATCCCATCCCTCAAGTGGAGAAGCCATGTTTCAAGTTGATGTGGATTGCACAGACCATTCTTCCCGATCTTGCAAAACATTTATTTGATGAGGAAATTGCATAATTCAAGGATGTCAATTGGAGCAAAAGAGGAATAAATTATGTGTAGCGTTGTGAACATTAGCATAAACACAAACAGCCTAATATGATCAGATTGCAGAGCTGAACCATATAGATCCTTGAGGGACAACAATACCCTTTTCTTTATTGTTGATGTTTGAGGCAACATCACAAGACATTCTCCCCAGAGGGTCCTGTATGGACTAGTGGGGGGGTATGTAGACTTCATCCTGATGTGCCTCAGATGATCAAATGAAGGAACCAAGACATTTGTTTCACAAGGGAACCTCGATATGTATTAGACATTGGTTTCATGAGGGAACCTCAATATGTCAAGTATGGTTCCTATTAGTAATGATATTTGGTTGATTGATAGTAGTGCTTCCAGACATATGACTGGATATAGAGAGAACCTTACAGATATAATAGAGAAAGAATCTCATTTGAATATTATACTTGGTGACGATGCCATATATATTGTGAATGGAGTTGGATCCACTTTCTTACAATTGGATTCTGGCACCTCACTCCATTTGAGTGATGTATTATTTGTACCTGAGATGAGAAGGAACCTTGTCTCTATTTCAACCTTAGATAACAAAGGCTACAAGGTTTCTTTGTCTGATGGAAAGGTTCTTGCATGGAACAAAAACTCTAGTATGGATTATGCTTGGGTTATTGGTGTTCAAGAGGACATGTTGTACAGATTGATTGTCCGACCAGTTCGGGCCTTGATACATGATTCTACCAGTTTGAGCAAGCTATGGCATAAGAGACTTGCTCATTTACATTATAGAGATCTTCTCGCTCTCGGGAAGATAGTGACAGGCCTTCCAAAGATCCATGTTGAACACAATGGCATTTGTAGAGGTTGTTCTCTTGGAAAGAATGCCAAGGGATCCTTTTAGAGCAGTGACAAAAAATCCAAGGGGATCTTAGACTTGGTTCATACAGATTTATGTGGACCCATGACAGATGCTTCCTTGAGTGGATACCTATACTATGTGATATTCAGTGATGACCACTCTTGAAATACTTGGGTTTGCTTCTTGAAGACCAAGGATGGAGTCCTTCCCAGATTTCAGGAGTATAGAGCACAGGTCAAAAACCTGACCAGAAAGAAGATCAAAGTGTTGAGATCATATAATGGAGGAGAATACACCTTCCAGGATTTTAGTGATTTTTGCATTGAGGAATGCATCAATAGGGAGTACATCGTTCCTTACAACCCTCAACAAAATGGGTTCGTAGAGAGGAAGAATAGATCTATTGTTGAGGCAGTCAAGGTAATGATTCATGATCAACATTTACCTACGTTTATTTGGGCAGAGACATCCATGACTGCAGTGTATGTTCAGAACAAAATTCCTCATAAGACTTTGAGGAACATGAATCCCAAGGAGACCTTCACCGGAGTGAAGCCTGAGGTTGGACACTTCAGGATATTTGGGTGTCCAGTATACATTCATGTACCTAAGGAGAAAAGGACCAAGCTAGACTCTTCATGTAGAAAGGGTACATTTGTGGGGTACAATGAGTCTTCAAAGGGATATCGAATCTACATCCCTAGTCAGAGACAGATTGAGGTGAGCATAGATGTTACCTTTGAGGAGGAGGTATCCTTCAAGAGATCTAGAGGATTTCACATGGAGATTGATAGTGAGAGACAGGAAGAGATGGTGCCTTCTCCCCCTCACCCTCCAAGAATTCAGAGGGATGCAGTTGAGCCTATTGATCCAATTGAAGCCATTGATCTTGTAGCTCTAGTTGATGTTCCCAGAGATATTGCAGTAGGTCGGAAGAGACCTTCATGGGATTGTCAGAATTTACAAGAGGCGGAAGGACATGCAGCTCTTCATGGTACCTTCCGAGAGACCAAGAGACCTCAAAGATATTTGTGCTATGATGCAGCTATGAGCCACATCATCGATTTTGAGCCTTCTTTTTATGAGGAGGCATCTAGTCAGCCAGTATGGAGAGATGCCATGTAACATACCCAACCACCCATAGGTTAGGGTATGTTACCTTCAAGCCCACCCTTGGACTTCGTACTCTTACCGATACCTTCTTTCTTTAATAAGGACACATAAGATAAAAGATTTAACGACATGCACAACAATATCTAGCAAGCATGCATAATCTAAGATTTAGTTAAACGATAATTAAAATACACAACAGAATACATTCATACACAGATAATAATATCACAACAAAGAGCACTTATCTTTATAAAAAGGCGACACCAACTCGCTGCAGACCAAGGATGTTCCACCCAACCGTAGACACCATTGCTCCAAATCTCAACAGCAGTGTCACCCCTGAGCCAGGGCTATGAATCCACAAGGACGGTTCCAGAGTGTACTTGGGTTCCCAAACTAGTCATCTCTCAAGCTCTCATAGGTTTCCCAACACCCACAACAATCCAAGTACCCAAATCTCTTCCACCTAGCCTGTACCACCCAAGAGAATGGACCTCCACCCTTCTCTGCCACGCAATCCCTCAGGCAGTCCTTCTCCTTTTTCCAGGGCCTCCAGTACAGCTGGTCTAGAATCTCAATGCTAGAACTCTCAAGACTCGCAGTTGTGAGAAAAACATGGCACAAGCCAATGCATCGCATACATGCAGGCCCCAAGTCATGGCTGGATTGCACCAACGACCATTACAACCAACTATCTTGTGCTTAATCTTCAGCAGTTCGGTTCCCTTTCCTAAGGCAAGATGCAGATGAGGATGGATCAATGAATGGGTGAGTGAGTGCATGAAAGTGTGTGAGGGAAAATGAATGAACGTACAGGAAAATCAGCGAACAAGCCATCAATCGAACCCCCCCATCAGACCAAAGGTGGGTTTAAGTAATTTCGTGGGGAATCAAGAACCTCTTGGCCTTCCCCAAGAAGCTCATGTAATCAATCCCCTCTGTTAGGCAAAAAGGGCAATTAACATAGGAATAAACACTTAGCCCCTCAAGCCCCCTCTCTTGTGGAATCATATCCCCCTATAACTCTAGTCCTTGTCCGTCTAGCAGCCAACCATGTATTTATTATTAATAATGATAGAAAATATTACATGTCTTGGGCACACTGGCCTTTTAATAATTGTTTGGGTACCTTGGCCTCTCAGCATTGTAAAAATACATTATTTAGAATGGGGGTTCAAAACCTGGGGTGTTACATCCCCTCCCCCTTATTTTGGCACTATCTTCGGTGCATATACAAAATAGAGATCAAAATATCAAATTTATTCAAAAAGCTGCAGGTACTCTGCCTGCATGGCATCTTCATGCTCCCAGCTAGCATCTTCACGACTGTAGCAGGTCCACTAAACTTTTACCAGCTCTATAACTCGATTCCGGAGCATTTTTAATTTTCTGTCCAATACCTGCACTGGCTGAACCTGAAAATCTCCCTCTGTCTCTACCTGAATCAGATGCCAATCAATAACATGGTTAGGGTCATGTACATATTTCTTTAGTAAATATACATGAAATACATTATGCACATTCATGGAAGCAGGCAATGCAATCATGTATGCAACTGGCCCTATTCTGTCCAATATTTCAAATGGACCACAGAATCTCGCTACCAGCTTTGTACAAATACCCAATTTCAAAGAGCTTTTCTTGGGCTTCACTTTCAAAAGTACATGCTCCCCTACTTTAAATTCTCTACATAAACTTTATGTCTATCATGAGTTGCCTTTATATTTTGCTTGATCTTAACCACCTGGTCTTCCATGTCCTTGAGCAACTTCGACCCAAGTACCACTCTATCTACTGGGTTGTCCCAACTTACTGGAGTATCGCATTTCCTACCATACAAGGCTTCAAATGGGCTCATTCTTAATGAAGCTTGATACCCATTATTATATGNAAACTCAACCAAGTGTAAGTAATCTTCCCACTTAGATGGCTTATCCATCACATACATTCTCAACATATCTTCAATTATTCAATTGACTCTGTATGTTTTCCCATCTGTCTGGAGATGATATGTCATGCTAAAGTTTGGATTTTTGCCAAATCCTTTAAACAATCCCCTCCAAAAATTGGAGGTAAACTTTGTACCTCTTTCTAAGATGATTGTCCTAGGTATCCCATACAACCTAGCAATTTCCTTCACAAAAATTTTTGCAATATTAGTCGTTGTATGCGTTGTCTTCACAGGCACAAAATGAGCAACCTTTGTTAATTTGTCAACCACCACCATGATTGAATCATGTTTCTTATTTGTTATGGGTAATCATGTGATGAAATCCATGTTGATCACTTCCAATTTCTTCTCTGGGATTGGCAATAGCTGTAGTAAACCCGCTAGGTGCCTATGCTCAGCCTTCACCTTCTCACATTCCATACATTGAGCGATGTAATCAACAACATCCTTCTTCATTCCCGACCAAAAGAACTGGCTTCTTACTGCTGTAATTGTTTTCTGGTAACTGGGATGTCCAACATAAGTAACATCATGCATTTCCTTCAGTACCAAATTCCTCAGTTCTCTGGAGCTAGGAACATAGATTCTATTTTTATGCATGAGTAATTTGTCTTCCCTTATCTCATACTCCTTTATTTTTTGTTGTACATTTCTTTGCTGTAAGTTTTCCTTTACCTGTAGGTAATGTTGATCTGTAACAAGACCATCTAAAATTATGCTCTTCAAGTCTGAATGATGCATACTGACAGCAGTATCATGCATGAGTTGCACTCTTCTACTAAGCGCATCGACAACTTTATTCTCCTTTCCTTTGATATGCTTGATATCGAAGTCATATTCACTTAAAAAATCCAACCATCTTGTTTTCCTGGCATTCAAGGTCAGTTGTTCAAAAAGATACTTCAGGCAAATGTGGTATGTCCTTAATTCGAATTTCTTCCCCATGAGATAATGCCTCCACATCCTCAAGGTGTGAACAATGGTAGCAAGTTCCAAGTCATGCGTGGCATAGTTCGTCTCATGTTCCTTAAGCTTTCTGGACTCATATCCAATGACATGTCCATTTTGCGTGAGGACTCCCCCAAGTCCTTCCTTACATGCATCTGTACATACCACAAAACTTTCATTTGGGTCAACAATATTTAACACAGGTGCACTAGTAAGTAATTCCTTCAACATATTAAAATTATTTTCACACTTGAGTGTCCATTCAAATTTAGTTCCCTTCTTTTGCAAAGAAGTGATGGGATGGGAAATCTTAGAGAACCCTACTATGAACCTTCTATACTAGCCAGCTAATCCCATAAAAGATCTGATGTCTGACACATTTATGGGTGTTGGACATCCTCTAATGGCTTCGGTCTTCTCTGGATCTACTGCTATGCCCTGCTCTGAAATAATGTGTCCCAAGTAATGAATTTGCTTTTGATAAAAATAACACTTACTCAACTTGGCATACAACTGATGTTCTCTCAATACTTGCAACACCAATCTTAAGTGATGTTCATGCTCATCTTCAGACTTAGAATAGATAAGTATGTCATCCAGGAATACTATGACAAACTTATCCAAATGATTTTTGAATATGTCATTCATTAAGCACATGAAGACAGTTGGTGCATTGGTTAGTCCAAATGGCACCACTACAAATTCATAATGCCCATACCTGGTCCTAAAGGTTGTCTTATGAATGTCTTCTTCCTTGATTCTTACCTGATGGTATCCTACCCTCAGGTCAATCTTTGAGAATATATTTTCTCCTCTTAGCTGATCAAAGAGGTCATCAATTCGGGGTAGAGGATACTTATTCTTTATAGTGTACTTGTTCAATTGTTGGAAGTCAATACACAACCTCAAGGTTCCATCCTTCTTTTTGACAAAAAGTATTGGTGCTCCCCAAGGTGAAATACTTGGACGTATGTACCCTTTCTTCAACAATTCCTCCAACTACATTTGTAATTCTTTTAACTCTGGTGTGCTCATTCTGTAAGGTGTTTTTGACACCGGGGCAGCTCCTGGCACTAAATCAATTGAGAAATCTATCTCCCTTCTTGGTGGCAATCCAGGTTTTTCTTGGAATACATATTCAAATTCCTATAGTACTGAGAAATATTCAAGGCTTGGCCATTTTGTATT
Organism: Picea engelmannii; assembly: GCA_009831015.1. Taxonomy (NCBI): domain Eukaryota; kingdom Viridiplantae; phylum Streptophyta; class Pinopsida; order Pinales; family Pinaceae; genus Picea; species Picea engelmannii. The sequence goes on from ML806442.1 coordinate 136,749, forward strand.
ATCTATCTCTTCCACATGAGCTGCATACGATTGACATCCTTTCCTAAAACATCTTTTTAGCTGTAAGGCTGAAATATCCCTTATAGAGATGGGTCTTGGAACTCCTTTCACAATGCTTTGTTTTCCATTTCCATCAAGACATGTAAATGTCTTGTTATGACAATCTAGGACATCACAATGCTTGTCCAACCAATCCATTCTAATCAGAATATCATAAGACCCCAATGGTATGATATTTATATCAATACTAGTATTCACGCCATTAAGACTTATGGAACAACTTTTGACCATGTCATGGATTCTTCTTTTGGTTCCAGTGGCTAATTGAACCAAACTTGCTTTTCCAAGTTTACTTTTCTCCAGATGTAATCTATCCACTATCTTAGGATCAATGTAACAATGAATTGATCTTGAATCAATCAAAATAGCAACATGTTGATTTATGATCTTACCTTCCACCTCGATCATATTGGATTGGTACTCTGTTTGTCGATCATTTAAAGCTACATAGATTCTTCCCATATCTTCGACTATTTTAGCTTCTTGAATGTTGTGCACATTCTTCACTCTGTCCTTTCTATATGGGAAATCCTTGTACAGGTGATCTTCCTTGCATCCCCAGCATTGGATTGGTGGTCTTCCCCTTTTTCCCAAGGAATCTTCCTTCTTGAAATCTCCCTTAGCATATTGATCTTGATGATTTCTATTAGGCTCATTCCTATTGAAGGAAGGTTTGAATCCTTTCCTTCTCTGATCGGACTTTGCATTTTTCTTATCCTTCCAAGATTTCTGCAAATATTCTCTTCCCTGGACTTGCTCATACATGTATTTAGCCTTCCTGATGGCTTCAATCAAGGTCTTGGGCTCATCATACTTGATATTTTCCTTATAAAAGGTTGGCATTCCACTTAGAAATATTTGTATTTTCACTTTCTCATCACCAATGAACCTGACATACTTTAATAATCCCAAGAACTTCTTCTCGTATTCTGCCATAGTCATGCTTCCCAACCTAAGTTAAAATAACTCCTGCATTTTCCTATCATAGAAATGCTCTGAGAGGTACTCCTTCTGGAAGTACTTCTTGAACTGCTTCCAAGTGATCCTACTCTCATTAATGTGCTCCACTTGCTTCAATTGGTCCCACCACATTGAAACTTTCTCATGTAAACGGTAGGTGGAAATCCTGGCTTCCAGATTTAACGAATAGTTGTGCTATTGAAAATATATCCTGAGCCCAATCAACCATGCTTCAACATCATATTCCCTTTCTCTTTCACCCTCAAAGGAAGGTGGCTTGAGCTTCCTCAACTCTCCTTGCAAACTATCTACCTCTTGTTTCCTTCTTTGGTGTCTGACAGGAGACACCTCTGGACTATTTACAGGATCATCTGATGCATAAAACTTTCTTTCTAAGTAAGGAGGTGAGTGGTGTCCATGAGCTCTGCTAGCACTTCTGGAATAACCAACTCTTCCACGATCATCCCTTCTTTCATGGAACCTGCCTTCTTCCTCTTGTCTTGAGTTTGATCCCTTCTCCGTTTGTCTCTGCAACTGATTTAAGATCTGCAACACTCGAGCATTTATCTGACTTTGCTCTCTCATCAGTCTCTCATTGTCTGCTTTGTAGCTCTACACTTCCATCTTCGGGCTTCTTACCATTTCTATTAACGTTTCATGTTCTCCTTTTCTCTTGCGTCCATTGGACTCTGTCTCTCCATTACCAACTCTGGTATTCTGGCCTTCAGCCTCCTTATCATGACTGGAGGCTCCCTCTCCTTCTTCCATTTCCTCAATACGCATCCTGATTTGATGTGTTTAAACCCCTTAATTCTGCAAAATGTGCAAGCGACCATTTTGTTAGAATTATGCATGTGATAAACAAAATTGCCAAACCATGCTACATGTCTCTTTTTTTTTTTTTGTTCATGGAGATCACATCCCCATTCTATGAAAATAACAGTGTCCTGTTATCCTTGGCTGACACATAATTTCCTCCTGCGCAGGCACTTCCTTCAAACCACCTTCCCAGGTGACCACAACTACAAACCGCGGCTAAATCCTTCCTTAGCACTTTTCTATCTCGAAGACCACCAATTCGGCCCTTATCCCTCCTCCCCTCAGCTCTCAATCTTCATATGACCACGACCATGACCCTGCACTTCGCTGAAAAATCACTTGTCCAGAGCTTCAAGACTTTGGAACTTTCAACCAGGACCAGATCAATGGTCCTCTTCCTCTTTCATGATCAATGATCGAGATCGACTTCAGGACTTTGTGCTTTGAGAGTCTCAACTTTCCTCGCTTGCCTCCTCCCAGAACGCTTTTACCCGGATTTCATGATCTGTCGATGGGTGTCCTCCCACATATCAGCGGCTGTGAATCGCTTCGGCTCTTCAAGTTTCGAAAGTTTCAAAATTTCCTCCTGCACGTTCTCCCAAAGTGTTTTCACCCGAAGTCGACGATCCTTCAACAAGTGTCTTCTGGAATCAATAATCAATATGTACTCTGGCCTTCAGGAGTTTTCGACCCAATGCAACATGTCACATCCTTCCCCACCGGAGTGCCCAGTCTCCAGATTACATGATCTGTCGCCACGTGGTGAAATTATGGAAGCGGACATGTGGCCCAATCGGGCGGGTGACACATGTCACATTCTAACTGACATTTCAATACTCCATATGCTCAAAACTTACTGACACGTGGCACACATCCCCATGTGTCCACGTCATCCCAGGTGACGTCCGCAAGCCACGTCACTTTGGGAATTCCAAGATCCACATCACCTCTAGGTGACGTCATCGTGCCCCATCACTTCGTCTCTTCGGGCTTCGGGAGTTTCCATACTGGCACACTTCCATTCTCCTGAACTCTGAATTCTCGAACTAGCCAATATGTCGCCATCTTTTCTTCTAGATCAGACGACTAAGATTCACTTTGGGTCTTCACCCGGAGTCCAGATATCTGCACCACGTGTCCTCCTTAATCTGACGGTTGAGGCTTACCGACCCGGTGTTTCAACCAGAAGCTCTGATACCAAACTGTAACATGCCCAGCCACCCACAGGTCAGGGTATGCTACCTTCAAGCCCACCCTTGGACTTCGTACTCTTACTGGTACCTTATTTCTTTAATAAGGACGCATAAGATAAAATATTGAATGACATGCACAACAATATCCAACAAGCATGCATAATCTAATATTTAGTTAAACGATAATTAAAATACACAATGGAATACATTCATACACAGATAACAATATCACAACAAAGATCACTTATCTTTATAAAAAGGCGACACCAACTGGCTGCAAACCAAGGACGTTCCACCCAACCATAGACACCACTGCTCCAAATCTCAATAGCAGTGTCACCCCCGAGCCAGGGCTATGAATCCACAAGGATGGTTCTAGAGTGTACTTGGGTTCCCAAACCAGTCATCTCTCAATCTCTCACAAGTTTCCCAGCACCCACAACAATCCAAGTACCCAACTCTCTTCCACCCAGCCTGTACCAACCAAGAGAATGGACCTCCACCCTTCTCTTCCACGTAGTCCCTCAAGCAGTCCTTCTCCTTTCTCCAGGGCCTCCAACACAACTGGTCCAAAATCTCAATGTTGGAACTCTCAGGATTCGCAGTTGGGAGAAAAATAGGGCACAAGCCAATGCATCTCAGACATGCAGGCCCCAAGTCATGGTTGGATTGCACCAGTGACCATTACAGCCAACTATATCATGGCTAATCTTCAACAGTTCAGTTCCCTTTCCCAAGCCAAGACGCGGATGAGGATGGATCAATGAATGGGTGAGTGAGTGCATGAAAGTGTGTGAGGGAAAATGAATGAACGTATAGGAAAATCAGTGAACAAGCCATCAATCGAACCCCCCCATCAGACCAGAGGCGGGTTAAAGTAATTTCGTGGGGAATCAAGAACCTCCTGGACTTCCCCAAGAAGCTCACGTAATTGATCCCCTCCCTTAGGCAAAAAGGATAATTAACATAGGAATAAACACTTAGCCCCTCAAGCCCCTTCTCTTGTGGAATCATAGCCCCCTATAACTCTAGTCCTTGTCCGTCTAGCAGCTAGCCATGTATTTATTATTAATAATGATAGAAAACATTACATGTCTTGGGCACACTGGCCTTTTAATAATTGTTTGGGTACCCTGGCCTCTCAGCATTGTAACAATACATTATTTAAAATGGGGTTCAAAACCTGGGGTGTTACATGCTATGATGGAGAGTATCAGTCCATCATAAAGAATGATGTGTGGAATATTGTTCTGAGACCTGAGGGGAAGTCTGTAGTGACTTCCAAGTGGATCTATAAGATCAAACACACAACTGTCGAGAGCATCGAGAAGCACAAAGTGAGATTTGTTTCTATAGGATTCTCTTAGGTGGAGGGAATAGATTATGAGGAGACATTTGCTCATGTTTCTCTATACACTTCTATTTGAATGATTATTTCACTTGCAACATCCATGGGTTGGAGACTACATCATATGGATGTGAAGACAACCTTTCTCAATGGAGAGATTGAGGAAACAATATACATCGAGTAGCTAGATGGTTTCGTGATACATGAGAAGGAGTCTCATGTGTGAAGGTTGAAGAAGGCCCTATATGGACTCAAGTAGTCACCTCGAGCTTGGTATGAGAGGATTGATGGAAACCTGATGAGTTTGGGCTTCAACAAAAGTTTTGTTGATCCCAACTTGTACGAAAAGACTATTATTGGTGAGTCTCTGATTTTGGTCCTCTATGTTGATGATTTATTCATCACCGGTACAGAGAGACTTATTGCTAATGAAAATATGTGTTGGCCTCTAAGTTTGAGATGAAGAACCTTGGTATGATGCACTACTTCTTGGGACTAGAGGTGTGGTAGAGAATTGATGAGATCTTCCCAAGTCAGAGGAAGTACACAGTTGAGATATCGAAGAAGTTTGGGATGTTGAACTGTAAGCCCATGGTTGCACCAATGGTGACGAATCTTAAGAAACTAAGTGTATCTTCTTCTGATTCCGATGAGATTGATATGACCTTGTACAAAAAATTGATTGGATCATTGATGTATTTGTTTAACACCAAACCAGATATTTTTTATGTAGTGAGTGCACTTAGCCAGTTTATGAGTCAGCCGAGACAGACACATTGGACTATTGTGAAGCATGTGTTGAGATACCTGCGAAGCACAGTTGAACATGGTCTGAGATATAATTCCAGTACCAACACGAGGTTGCAGGGATATAATGACTATGATTGGGCATGGATCGTAGTGGATAGGAAGAGCACCTTCGGGTGTTTTTTCACTTTGGGACCTGCCACGGTTTCCTAGTGTAGCAGGAAACAAAATTTCGTTGCTTTGAGCACCATAGAAGTAGAGTACATTGCATTGAGTGTGGCAGTCCTTGAAGCAGTGTGGCTTCGCAAGATCCTTTCAAATTTATTTGTACATGTGTTGGATTGCATTGTTATTCATTACGATAACTAAAGTTGTGTGAATATCTTAGAGAATCCAATGTTTCATGACAAATCGAAACACATTGAGATCAAGTACCATTACATCCGAGACATGGTGCAGAGGAAGGCAGTACTGGTGCAATACCTTCCTACATATGAGCATGTTACTGATGTTCTTACCAAACCCTTTACCTCGATGAAGTTCAAGTACTTCTGTGACAAACTTGGAGTGGTAGAGACTGCCTACCTCGCTAAGAGGGAGTGTTGATGTTTGCATCTTCTTAAGACATTCTCCAGGTCGTACTCCTCTGTGACTGAGTTGAGTTGATCTGCGAAGACACTTATCCGAGAGGGATAAGTGGGTTTGGGCTTATAGCCTGATGTCCCTTGTGGAGAGAACAAGAGGACACATCCCTTGTGGAGAGCACATGAGGACATGTCAAGGGAGTTGACCTTGACATCACACACTATGGGGAGTTTACCCTAGTGTTTCTAGAGGGAGTAGCCTCTAGAAGTCCACATGGGAGTGCCATGTGTGGCAGACCTTTTTCTACAATAACCCAAGTAAGAATCAGGCGAACCTTCTTTTAGATTGGGTTGCAAACCAAGGGAGATAGGATGCATTTATCACAAAGGTGTACTTGTGGTAAATGGGCCCAAGTGTAGTCCTTCCTTGATCATGACAAGGAATAATATGGACTCGAGGTGCTTTCACATGTGGACCCGAAGTGAGCCTGATCTCAAAGAGATTCAATTGGCTCAGAGGGACAGCCGCAGAAGGAGTTTCCCCTCGGTTCAGGTGGGAGAAAGACATCTCCCAAGAATGATAGACAAGTGTCACGAGTCTAGGGAGAAGTTTGTATACTTCAGAGACAGAACACATCCTTTCATGGATGGTCACCATATCTTCTCTATATATGGAACACTCATCATTGTAATAATGCATCGATCATATATCATCTCATATTATCTCATATAGAAAAATCAACATCATGTTGCCTTTTTGTCCTAGGAAATTTAGTAATAAAATCTACAGTAACAACTTCCCATTTCCATTCAGGAATGGGCAATGGCTACAACAATCTCGCTGGATGTTTGTGCTAAGTTTTTACTTTCTAACATTCCATGCATCTAGACAAATAATTAGTGACATATTTTTTCATACCGGGCGAAAAATATTGGCCTCTTACAACTATAATAGTTTTTTGATATCCTGGATGTCCAACATATGGCACATTATGCATCTCCTTTAGGACTAAATTTCTCAATTCTTGAGAATTGGGAACATAAACTTTGCTCTGAAATCAGAGGATTACATCCTCTTCCAACTTGTAATCCTTACATTTCTGTTGTATATCATCCTATTGTAATCTTTCTTTAACTTGCACATAATGTCGATCTGTTGTTATAGCCTCTAGAATTATATATTTTAAATCTGTCATGTAGATACTAATGGTTGTAGCCTGCATTTTATGCACCCTTTTGTTGAGTTCATCAACCACCTTGTTCTCTTTTCCCTTTATGTGCTTGATATCAAAGTTATATTCACTAAGAAATTCCATCCATCCAGTT
>ML806442.1:144595-155101 GCA_009831015.1 Picea engelmannii
GAAATCTTTGAACACCCCTTTCATTTGACATGTAAATGTAGCTAGTGCATTTTTCAATCTGAAAGGAACCACCACAAATTCATAGTGTCCATACCTTGTCCTAAAGGTTGTTTTTCTAGTGTCTTCTTCTTTGATTCTCACTTGATGATAGCCTGACCTCAAGTCAATCTTGGAGAATATTTTTGCTCCTTTTAGTCGATCAAAAATATCATCAATCCTTGGAAAAGGATATTTATTCTTGACTGTAACCTTGTTCAATTGTCTAAAGTCAATACATAACCTTAGGGTTCCATCTTTCTTCTTGACAAAAATAACTGGGGCACCCCAAGGAGAAACACTCGGGTGTATGTACCCTTTCTTTAACAATTATTCTAGTTTCATTTGCAACTTTTTTAGCTCTAGTGATGTAGGAGCATTGCCAATAGAGTGTGAGTGGAGGACATCTCAACGCACTAGTGTGTATCTTGAAGTAATGATTTTGAAATTAAATAGGCGTATCACACATATATAATGAAAAGATTGAAATTTATGAACATCTTTAATGTTTTAGAGTTGGATGATCGCATAAGATCATTGGAGGATGTATTTTCTTTTCATGAAGCTGCTTGCAGTACAAATTCGATGTGGTTGATATTATCTGTCTATCACAAACATTTATTATAATAAATCCTTAGTAGTTGATGCTTTTATTTCGATAGGATAGCACTATGGTAGCTTGGAGGGAAAGCTCAATGAGCTCGTGTTGTATAAATAAATGTATTGTTGCCCAAATGAGGTTGAATCTATTGTAGAGGTTGTTGATAGTTGTTGCCATTGTAGCTGAGAGTTGAGAGTTGTTGAAGACCATTATATGAACTCATGTATATAAAAGTTGAATGAATATAATAGAGGAGCATTGTTCCAAATGTTTTGTGTTGTTGTGTCTATCTGAATGAATGAATGGTAGGCTTTCTGTTTACTTGTAATTCTTTGTTATTTTTCGCTCTTATGTTATGAATGCATTTACATGGTTAAATGTATGAATATGTGAGGGTTTAGATAAGTTTCAATTGTTTCTCTTCTACAAACAAGTGCAAGGAGTGCATAGTGTTCGCAAGGTGTGCATTGACAGGGTCTGTTTTGACTCATAAGCTCAGAAGAGATAACGTGAAACTTTTGTATGCAAGGGGTGCATAAGTGTCTGCAAGGTGTGCATTGACAGAGTTTGTTTGACTCAGAATCTCAGTAGAGATAGTTGAAGGCATGCGTAGGAAGAAATGTACTCAGATCCATATTGTTCAGAAAGAACAATTTAGCCTTTGAGAATTGTTGCAAGGAGTGCACAGTCGTCCTTCAAAAGTCAATTTGAAGGAATTTTGTCCGCAAGGAGTGCATGACATAGTCTTTTGACTCACAAGCTCAGGAGGAGTAGCTCAAGCGTAATTGCATAAGAGTGTGAAGAACTGTTGCAAGGCGTGCGTAGTCCTCCACAGAGAAGCTAAGTAGTGGAGGAAACCAGTTGCAAGGTGTGTACAAGGTACATTTCGACTAAGAGTCGAAGATGAACGCTCTAAGGAGAAAAAGTTCAAAGGAAGAACAAGTTCAGGAGGGAGAGCGGTGAGAATATTTGAATAGGGTGGAACCTGTTGAAGACTCCCCAAATCAACGAGTAAGATCCGTCCAAGAGGGAGTTGGATCATTCCAAACAATTAGATCTAGGAGAACTGCACGGAGGTTAGTCGTAGAATCCTGTCGGCACTTTGTGGTTCAAAGGTGTAGAAGTGTTGTAAGAAGCAAGGTCGCCGAAGTCGCGAAAGTGATCCTAGTCGTTGGCTGCTAGGAGATACGTGGCAGTGGATTAAGGAGTTTGGGAGGTAGAGTTCAGAGCATTGCATGGAACAAGTGCAATCTTCATGAAGTCGCAAAGGCCTAAGTATAGCTGGATCGTCGGATCCAGGAGGACACACGGCAAAGATCCACGTATTTCTATAGAAAGCATTTCATAAGGAAACGAAAGCGGAGGTTGCAATATTGTTGAAGCCAAAGTTACAAAGAGGCTAAGCCGTGGTCACATTGGAGAAGGAGTCTAGCATAGGAGCTAGTACTCACAATTTGGTGTTGCGAGAAGCGCTCGAGAGCAGGGTCGCGGGGAGTTGAAACTGGAGGTAACATCAAAGGGACTTGTGTGTGTTATATGTTCAGGGTCTATTGGAGGCCTGAGGAGCTAATTCATCTCGGGTAAATTGAAAATCTTTGACCGAGAGGTCACAAAATCCCCAGGAGGAAAGGGGGGTTGCATCAAGTGGTATTAGAGCCGAGAAAAAGGTTTTGTCTGATAGTGTCAACTGGAAATTAGAGCCACATATTTTAATCATGTAGGCAAGAGGTGAAAAGAAATAGCCTGATATCATCAAGTGGTATCAGATACACCCAATGGTAGTTGTGTAAAGGAGAAAGTTCATCACAATGCCGCCTAGAAGACATGTGGAGCCACCTGTAGCAAATTGAGCTATGGAAAGGGAGATGCGAGAACTCCGAGAAAGGTTGGATGCTATGGAGACAACGCAAAGGAAAACACATGATACTGGAGATGTTAGTGATGCAGAGAATGAAGAAGTTGTAGTAGAGGATGTTGCAGAAGAACACTTGCTGAAAGCGGTTGTCAAGTTGGGATCTAGAGAAAAGATAGACATCCCATTGTACGAGGGCAATTTAGATGCTGAGGAATTATTGGATTGGATAAGGTCAATGGACAAGTACTTCGACTATGAAGATGTTGATGAGGAGAAGAAGGTGAAGCACACTGTCACCAAATTAAAAGGACATGCAACACTATGTTGGGATGAGATGCAAGCCGACAAAAGATGCAAAGGTAAGCAAAAGATTAAGAATTGGGATTGAATGGTAGTCAAGTTGAAAGATAAATTCGTACCCAAGGATTACCAGATAAATCTATTCAAGAAGTTGCATAACCTGGGACAGAAAAGAATGATTGTGAAAGACTACAAAAAGGATTTTTACAAACTAAACATCAGGGCTAGACAAAGAGAAAAATATGATGAAAAAGTTGTCAGATATATAAATGGCCTGAGATATGAAATCCATGACGAAATCAACATGATGACAGTGAGAACTATGAAAGACGGTTATCAGATTGTGCTGAAGGCGAAAGAAAAGTTGGCCAGAAAGCAGAGCCAACGAAGCAGAGGAAGAATTTTAAACAGAGGCAAAGGAATTGCCCATGACAAGGCACAGAAGCCCAAAGTTGAGATAGAAAAACCCCATAGTCACTTGGAAAGAGGAGGAATTTCCCTAGGGAGACAGTATGGTGGAAGAAATGTATTTCCTCGAGGAAGTGGAAGAGGCAGAGGAGGAGAAGTGAAGTGTTATTCCTGTGGAAATACAAGACACATGTCTTGGGAATGTCCCAAGAGAATGAAATAAGGAAGAGGTGAAGCTCACATTTCGGAAGCGCATAAGCAGAATGTTGAAGCAGAAGGTGCAGAAGATGGAAGATCTTTAGTGATGAAGAAGGTTCTCTTGAAGCCAAAGCCAGAGGTTGAAAAACCAATGCAAAGGAATAGTTTGTTCATGACTGCTTACAAGACTAAAGATAGAGTTTGCAAGGTAATAATTGATAGTGGGAGCACTGATAACTTAGTATCCACGGAGATGGTGGAGAAATTGGAGCTAGAGACAACTGCACAATCGACATCGTATAAGGTCTCATTGTTGCAGAAAGGTCATCATGTAACAGTAACTAAATAATGCCTAGTTGAATTTAAGATAGGAGGATATAGAGATGAGATTTTGTGTGATGTGATTCCCATGGATGTATGTCATGTTTTGTTGGGAAGACCATGGCAATATCATAGTAATGTCATTCATGATGGGAGAATAAATACTTATACTTTGGATAAAAATGGTAGGACACACGTGTTGTTGCCAATTGAGGAGAAGAAAGTAAAGGAGGAAGCCAACACAAGCATGCTTCTCATGAGTGGGAAGGAACTCCTGAGTGAAGTCAAGAAGGAACAAGAGATGTAGTTTGTTGTAGTGAGGAAGCCCAGATTTATCCTTACAAGTACTTCTATGGATGATTTGCCTGAATAAATTCATGAGTTGTTGGAGAATTTTTCTGACATGGTAGTGGATGAGTTCCCAAGCTCATTGCAACCCATCAGGAGTATCATCCATCACATTGATTTGATACCAAGAGTGAGTTTGTCGAACAAAGCAGCATCCAGGTTGACACCTCAAGAGAATGAGGAGGTGAAGAGACAATTCCAAGATTTGATGAACAAATAATTGGTCAAAGAAAGCTTGAGTCCATGTGCAGTACCAACTGTGTTGAGTCCGAAGAAGGATGGAGGATGGAGAATGTGTACAGACTCAAGAGCCATAAACAAGATCACCATCAGGTACAAATTTCCTTCACCCAGGATGGATGAATTAATGGATTGTTTGGGTGGATCGAATTATTTTTCAAAGATAGATTTGAAGAGTGGATATCATCATATAAGAATGAGAGAAGGTGATGAGTGGAAAACAACCTTAAAAAAAATGAGGGGTTGTATGAATGGCTTGTTATGTCATTTGGCTTGATAAATGCGCCAAGTATTTTTATGAGGTTGATGAATGAGGTATTTAAATATTTCATTGGTAAGTTTGTGATTGTACATCTGGATGATATACTAGTCTTCAATAAAACTGGAGAGCATTTGAGACATCTGACATTAGTGATGAGAAGATTGCAGTGAGAGAAGTTGCTGATAAATTTAAAGAAATCCTCTTTTATGAAAACATAACTCATTTACTTGGGTTTTGTAATCTCTTCAAATGAATTGAAGATGGATCCAGAGAAGGTGAGAGCAATCAAAGAATGGTTGTCACCAAGGAGCATATTTGAGGAGAGAGGCTTCCATGGATTAGTGAGTTTCTATCGAAAGTTCATTAGAAATTTCAGTGGCATTTGTACACCGATGATGGATACGGTGAAGAAGAGACACAAGTATTTTAAGTGGATAGAAGAAGCCGAGAAAATCTTCAATATATTGAAGGAGAAGATAACAAAACAATCAATTCTGGTCTTGCTAGATTTCGGGAAAAAAATTCAAGTAAGATGTGATGTGAGTGGAGTTGCAATTGGAACGGTCTTGAGCCAAGATAATAGGCTTGTTTCATATTTCAGTGAGAAGTTGAATGATACCAAGAGAAAGTACTCCACATATGATAAGGAGTTCTATGCAATAATTCAAGCCTTGAAGAAATGGAGGCACTATCTTGTTCCAAAAGAGTTTGTTCTATATAGTGATAATCAAGCTTTACAATTCATAACCAGACGGGAGAAGTTAAACCAGAGACATGCTAAGTGGATAGAGTTTATACAAAATTTCACTTTTGTCATTAAACATATTTCTAGTAATGCTAACGAAGTTGTTGATGCATTGAACATGAGATGTCTAATTCTACAAGAATTTAAAGTGAAAACCTTGGGGTTTGAACACCTTAAGGAGATGTATTGTGATGATCCAGGTTTTAAAGAGGCATGTGAAGCATGTTAAAATCTTGTGCTCAGAGACAGAAGCCAGTGGGAAGAATATCTTATTCAATATGGATTTTTATTTAAGGGTTTCTAGTTGTGCATACCAAAATGCTCGATGAGAGAAAATCTGTTGAAGGAGAACCATAGTGGAGGTATAGCGGGACATTTTGACCATGACAAGACATTTGCACAATTGAACAGTTCATATTATTGGCCAGGTATGAGAGCATAAGTGAATAAATTTGTAAACAGATGTAATATTTGCCAGTATGCAAAAGGGAAGAGACAAAATACTGGATTGTATCAACCATTGCCTATTCCAGAAAGGCCTTGGGATGCAATAAGCATGGATTTCATGTTGGGTTTGCCAAGAACACAAAGAGGAAGTGATTCCATATTTGTCGTAGTTGATAGATTTTCAAAGATGGCACACTTTATCCCATGCCAGAAGACTAATGATGCAATGCACATTGCGAACTTGTTTTTCAAGGAAGTTGTGAGATTTCATGGGTTGCCCAACAGTATTGTCTCAGACAAAGACACTAAATTTGTTGGTCATTTCTGGAGGACATTGTGGAAGAAGCTGGGGACAAAATTGTCTTTTATTTTATCATATCATCCTCAAACAGATGGACAGACTAAGCTGGTGAATCAGAGTTTAGGAAATTTGTTGAGAAGTTTGTTCACTGAACACCATAGCTAGTGGGATCAAATTATATCACAAGTAGAGTTTGCATATAATGACTCACCAAACAGAAGTACCAGAAAGAGCACATTTCAGATATTGTATGGGATGAATCCAAGAGGAGTATCAGAGTTGAGAGATCTGGAGCAGAATGAATTTAGAAGCTCTTGGGCAGAAGACTTCGATGCATAAATGCATAAGCTTCATAATCAGATCAAGGAGAAGTTGCATAACAACAACATATAATACAAATGTAGAGCTGATCAACATAGGAGGAAACTTCAATTTGAAGTTGGAGATCAAGTTCTAGCACATCTCAGGAAAGAAAGGTTCCCAAGGGGAACATATAACAAATTGAAGTTGAAGAAGATAGGACCATGCAAGATCCTAAGAAAGTTTGGTGAAAATGATTATGAGATAGAGTTGCCATAAGTTGTGGGTATATCACCCATATTCAACATTTCAAACCTGTATCCTTATAGGGAAGATGACACCAGAGAGTTTGAAGATCAAAAACAGATCCAGTGGGACAAACAGATGCCTATAGCAGAAAATTCGCAGATGGAGAAGATCATAGATCAACGAATTGGTAAGAAGACCCAGAGAAAGACTTATTTTGAGTACCTGGTAAAGTGGAAAGGACACCCGATAGAATATTCCAGTTGGGTAAGTGAAGCAGATATCCAGAGGCATGGAAAGTCAGTGCAGGAGATCATGGACAGGAGTCCATGAATTTTTAGCCAGAGGAGTATGATGCAGGAGCATCACCAACAGAGCGCGAGTGGAGCACAACTCAACGCACTAGTGTGTATTTTGAAGTAATGATTTTGAAATTAAAGAGGCGTATCACACATATATCTTGAAAAGATTGAAATTTATGAACATCTTTAATTTTTTAGATCTAGACGTTTGCATAAGATCGTTGGAGGATGCATTTTCTTTTAATGAAGCTGCTTGCAGTACAGATTCAATGTGGTTGATTTTATCTGTCTATTACAAACATTTATTGTAATAAATCCTTAGTAGTTGATGCTTTTATTTTGATAGGATAGCACTAAGGTAGCTTGGAGGGAAAGCTCAACGAGCTTGTGTTGTATAAATAAATGAATTGTTTCCCGAATGAGGTTGAATCTATTGTAGAGGTTGTTGATGGTTGTTGTCATTGTAGCTGAGAGTTGAGATATGTTGAAGAGCATTGTATGAACCCATGTATATAACAATTGAATGAATATAACAGAGGAGCATTGTTCCAAATGTTTGGTGTTGTTGTGTCTATCTGAATGAATGAATGGTAGGCTTTCTGTTTACTTGTAATTCTCTGTTATTTCTCGTTCTTATGTTATGAATGCATTTACATGGTTGAATGTATGAATCTGTGAGGTTTTAGACAAGCTTCAATTGTTTCTCTTCTGCAAGCAAGTGCAAGGAGTGCATAGTGTCTGCAAGGTGTGCATTGACAGAGTCTGTTTCGACTCAGAAGCTTAGAAGAGATAACGCGAAACTTTTGTATGCAAGGGGTGCATAAGTGTCTGCAAGGTGTGCGTTGACAGAATTTGTTTGACTCAAAATTTCAATAGAGATAGTCGAAGGCATGCATAGGAAGAAACATACTCAGAGCCATATTGTTCAGGAAGAACAATTTAGCCTTTGAGAACTGTTGCAAGGAGCACACAGTCGTCCTTCAAAAGTCAAGTTGAAGGAAGTTTGTCCACAAGGAGTTCGTGACAAAGTCTTTTGACTCACAAGCTCAAGAGGAGTAGCTCAAGTGTAATTGCAGAAGAGTGTGAAGAACTGTCGCAAGGCATGTGTAGTCATCCATAGAGAAGCTAATTCATGGAGGAAAACTTGTTGCAAGGCGTGTACAGGGTAAGTTTCGACTAAGTGTAAGAGAGGAATGCTCTAAGGAGCAAAAGTTCGAAGGAAGAACAAGTTCAAGAGGGAGAGCGGTGAGAATCTTTCAATAGGGTGGAACCTATTGAAGACTCCCCAAATCAACGAGTAAGATTCGTTCAGTAGGGAGTGGGATCATTCCAAACTGTCAAATCTGGGATAATTGCATAGAGGTTAGTTGTAGAAGCCTATCGACACTTCATGGTTCGAAGGTGTATAAGTGTTGTAAGAAGCGGGGTCACTGAAGTCGTGAAAGTGATCCTAGTTGTTGGTTGTGAGGAGATACATGGCAACGGATTAAGGAGTTCAAGAGGTAGAGTTCAGAGCATTGCATGGAACATGTGCAATCTTCGTGAAGTCGTGAAGGCTGAAGTATAGTTGGATCGTCGTATCCAAGAGGACACACGACAAAGATCCGCGTATTTTGGTAGAAATAGTTTCGAAAGGAAACGGGAGCAGAGGTTGAAATATTGTCGAAGCCGAAGTTACAAAGAGGTTGTCCCGCGGTCACAACCCATGGTCATATTGGAGAAGGAGTCTAGCACGGAAACTAGTACTCACAATTTAGTGTTGCCAGAAGCGCTCAAGAGCAGGGTCGCGGGGAGTTGAACCTGCAGGTAACATCAAAGGGACCTATGTGTGTTATTTGTTCGGGGTATGTTAGAGGCATGAGAAGCTAATTCATCTCAGGTAAATTGAATATCCTTGATCGGGAGGTCGCAGAATCCCCAAGAGGGAAGGGGGTTTGCATCATCTAGTGTTCTCATTCTGTATGGAGTCTTAAATACGGGGGTAGCTCTAGGCATTAAGTCAATTGATAAATATATATCCATATTTGGTGGCAATCCTGGCAACTTTTCAAACACATCTCCATACTCTTTCAAGACTAGATAATCTTCGAGACGTGGCTCCTTATCGTTCACTAGCTCTTCCATATGGGTTGCATATATCTAGAACCCTTTTCTAAAACTTATTTTCAGCTGCAATGCTGAAATCTCTCGGACATATATAGACCTTGAAATACCTTGCACCATCCTTGAATTCTCTTTCTCATCAAGACATGTGAACACCTTGTTATAACAATCTAAACCAACATGATGATTTTCTATCCAATCCATACCAATCAAGCAGTCAAAAGACCCAAGTGGTATGATGTTCAAATCTTCCTTAGTGTTAGTTCAATTCATATTTATAGGGAATTCTTTAATAGTCTCATTAATTCTTCTCTTGGTTCCCGTAGCTAGCTTAACTAACCAAGAATTTTCATGCTTACATTTCTTAAATTTAAATCTTTCAATTAGATTTGGATCTATATAGCTATGACTAGCTCCAGAATCAATTAAAATATCTATGGGTTGATTATGAATATTACCTTCCACTTCAATGATGTGTGATTGATAGTCTACTTGTCTATTGTCCAAGGTTGCATAGATCCTTGGCATGCTTTTTCCCACGTCCTCTATTGTCTCCTCCTTCTTGACACTATGCAAAATATTTATCTTATATCCTCTGTGAGGACAATATTTATACAGGTGATCTCCTTCACATCCCCAACACTTTATGGGTTGTTGTATTGACATCTTTCCCAATGAATCTGTCATTTTCTGATCACCTTGAGATGGTTTCCTTGGATGATATGATTGAGATCTATTCCTCATGAAAGGTGGCTTGAATCCTTTCTTCCTTTGATCCATTTGTCCTTTCTTCTTGTCATCCAAGGCCCTTTAGAAAGTTGGATTTCCTCTATTCTACTCATACAAATACTTGGCCTTTCTTATGGCTTCTTCTAAATTCCTGGGCTCATCAAACTGAATTTTATCCTTGTAAAAGGATGGCAGTCCACTTAGGAACCTCTGAATTTTGACCTTCTCATCTTTGATGAAGCTCACATACCTAAGAAGTTCCAAGAACTTTCTCTCATATTCATCCATGGTCATGTTCCTATAACACCCTTGTTTCCCCCAATCTGTAAATACAAGTATTATCATGACCAAATTATGAACAGGTCTATTATGTGACCATTGAAAGACAATGGACCTTTTGATCTATTTTGTAATGTGCATATTGATTATTAATGCAATAGAGAAATGTTGAACTACTACTGAAGGGATGGCCTTCACAGATTACAATGTCAAGAGAGGAATGGTGCAAGAGGAAGGAACTTACTGGTTGAAATGACCCTACCAGGAAGTACCCTTTCAAATTAAAAACAATACAAACCCTTAATTTCCCTCTGCCCAAAAATTTCATTATCAGTCCAACTAGTAGTTGGAATAGTTCCCTTGGAAAATTAAGGAAGGATGGGCAAAGTACCATCAAGAAACTTCTGGCAAGAACTACGAGACCTTAGGAAAGAAGACATGAAAAGAAGGGGGCAGGGACAAACATGGGAGAATACAGACATTAT
>ML806442.1:169482-180821 GCA_009831015.1 Picea engelmannii
ATTAATAATATTAATAATAACAATATTAAAATTCCTAAGTAAATCACACTTAAAACACTACTACAAAATAATTTGTAAATATAAAAAAGTAGAAGATGAAAAACAAACAAACCAACCAATATTTTAAGTGGATTACACCTAAAACATTTTTTCCTTTCAACTATAAAAACTAAACTTAATTAACCAACCAAAAACCATACAACATATAAAAAAAAATTAAATCTCATTTTAAAAATATTTATAATATTATTCATATCTATAATATCACATATAAAAACTAAACTAAATTTGATACTCTTAATTACAAATTCTCTTCTCAAAACTTATCAACAATATAATAAAAACAATATAATAAAAAGTTTATTTACAAATTCTCAAAACTTAACAACAATATGATAAAATCATATAATACATACATTCATTCATTCGTATATATATATATTTTCAAATAAATTAATAAAATCATATAATACATTCATATATATATATGAAATAAATTAATATTGATCTTAATAAATAATACGATCATCCTTCTTATTATTAAAATAAAAAATAAAATATATCTTTAAAATGAGATAAACGTCATCCTCCTCATCATCATAAACCAATCTAAAACGTCTTCTGTCGATTTAAGTCTAAATTATACCAATCTAACCATTAAAAATTATTATAAAAATGAGTGTAAAGCTATCTCTTCAACCATTGTCTTAGCCAAGATTGTTCTTGGTATGAGGAATTACTTCGAAAAGTTTCGTAGTCAACCCAAATGAAATCAAAGATAACCTGGAATTCAAAGAATGAATGTATATGATAAGAGTTCCGTGTCCCTTTCCTTCTTTGCTTTTTGTGTACTGCTGGGTTGGAAATGGAGTGAGTTGCAGTTAATCATTTTGTTTTATGCGATGGTATGATGTCCAAACTAAACTGAGGAAATTCACGCAATAATCATGATGATGATGACGACAAACGAATCAAATATCTTGTTATAGTATTAAGATCAGGGAAGGAAGGGAGTCGAGTGACGATGATCAGGGAAGAAACATGGGCAAATTTTCCGAGGGACCTGATGGCAGGTGCCCTGATGGGAGGGGTAGCCCACACAATTGTTGCTCCAATAGAGAGGGCCAAATTGCTGTTACAGACCCAGGAGAGCAATCTGGCCATCACTGGGGGCAAACACAGAAGGTTCAAAGGAATGCTGGACTGCATATTTAGGACTGTTAGAGATGAGGGTGTGCGTTCTCTTTGGAGGGGAAATGGCAGCAGTGTCCTCCGCCATTACCCATCCGTGGCACTCAATTTTTCTCTCAAGGTATGCCTTAAATTCTAAGGTTTTCTTTGTTGGGTGTCGGTTTTGCCAGTCGTTAGATTAGTTCCTCTGTTTTGGGTGTTTTAATATTTTGAATTTCTAGTGGATCATATGCATTTCTACCTGTTTCTTCAAAGTGGGTTTGCATTCTTTTTTGTGGAGGAGCTATCTATGTGATATTGCAAATTATGTTATTACAGTGACATGTTTCTGTATTGAGATTTCATTCCACCTCAATATTCCTCTCATATAAATTTGTGTGTATTTCATTGTAAAAGTTGAATAGGTCTCTCAAAAATTCCACATGACATTTATAAGGACTGGGAGCAAAGGCCTGTTCCCAGAGAGTGGTAAATTATTTTAACAGTATGTATGGCACATTCATCACTAGGGAGACATCATCCACTGGGCACATGTTAATCTTCATCGACAGTATTGCTGCCAACGACCAGCATACACTGCAGCAACTACTTGTTGCAAATATTGTCAGTTGAAATAACGAATCTAATAACAGAGATCCTAGGTCACAGAGCAACTTTTTCAACATCATTATAATATAGTCCTATGGATTAGTACTTTGATTGAATGAGAAAAGGATTACAGTCGAAATTCACTCAAGTCGACAGTCTGTTTGGATCTATCCCTAATGCAGTGGATTCCCACACCGAGTCGGTTGTGATTCCGGTGATCATCTTGTGTACACATTTTAGGGTTACTTTAGAGTTTGCAGTACCGATTGAAATAATTATGTTCTTGGATTATTTTTTTCTTTTTTCCCTGAATTTACAATTCCTTTATCACTTCCACGGGCCTCTGAATGACAAGTTCCCGACCCTTGCTCTTGCTATCTCAGGAAATGAGAAGCCGAACAAGAATGATGGATGCGGGGCACTATCCTGGATGCTGAGCTCGCTAATGATGGATGGGGCCCACCCCAAATGACAAGGATGATCCTCCTCTGGATGTGGTCCTAATCCGAGGGGCAGCTTAATTGATTTTCACGGCTTTGTGTGATCACTTCTGTTTGTGCCATAATGGCAAGGCTTTATGGTTGTTATGCTTTTATGCCAAGTTGCTTTTGAGGACAATAACTTTAATGTTGTATGCCCCAGTGGCATTTTTGTGGTGGACTTGGCTTGTAAAACTGCCCACTATGTACATATTTGATTACATTAATAGTTAATGGAAGCATTTCTGATAATTAAATTTATTTATCACCTGGCACCGTTGTTGCAGTTACACTCACCTGTAAGAGGAGAATAAATTTAGGAGTCTAGGTCCTAAGTTCTAACAGCTTTGGTCCAGTTTCAGCTACCATTTACCACAAATTTGGGGCCAGCATATATGGACCTTCAGACATGCTTTCCATTATCTTCAGACTTGATTCTAACAGCTTGCTGTCTGACCAAATGCCCATGTCCCTTTCCCAGAAATTAAATTTATATAATTTTCTTGTAAACGTCATAAAGTATTTTAAGCAAACAATGGAAGACATCAGAGCCGTGTTGAGAGGTCACACTTTTATTTTACCCCTGGCATGATGCAGTCAAAGCTGCAAACCATTCTTTTAAAGACTTTCAAACTTACTGTATCTGATCCTTATTCAAGGGTATAATCCCACTACTTGCAACAAAGTGGGCTTGGTTTAGCATTTTTGTTGTGTGTCATTTTTTTTCCTTTGAAAAAAAAATCGCATTTATATTCATAGGAAAAGAAAGCATTCTGTACATGCAAACTGCATTCTCAACCATCCAGCATATCGACTTTGAGCAGCTTGAAGGGCCTTACAAAAGAGTCCGGAAGGACATCTCCTCAAAAAGAAGCAACGGCAACAAAAAAGGCTCCAATTACCAGTCATACCAGGCCTATAATACCAACATCATGGGGCTGTCCATAAATTCCGATATAAAAAAGACTGTCACACATAGTTCAGGTACCAGTCACATAAAGTCCAGCACATAGTGCCCAAACTGATCAGTCATATACAATCTTCAGAAAAATTATAGTGAGCTTCTGCCCACCCTTAGAAAAACCACATAGACAACAGCAAACCAACAGATAAAGCCTGAAATAAGATTATGAATGAAACTGCCTGACAGATTCCTATAGTTGGCCCTCTTGATTCCAGCACTGTGCAAGTGCCAGCATCCAGCAGAAGTCCAGCTTTTCAAAGGGAATATGCCTCTTGATTCTTTTTTCTGAACACATGAGAAAAAGAGATGGAGTTAATTACAGCTTTGCACAAAATATGCTCTTCATAGATGGGCCTTAGAAAAAGATTTAACATCCTGCTCTACCCCCTTAGCCATTTGATATTCATCACTGAATCGCCATAGACATGAATCTGAGGGACTCCCTTTTCAACAAAAAGCTTTAATAGCAGTTTTAAACCATAAACTCAGCAAAATTATTTGACCCGCTTCCCAGACATGCCTTGAATCTAATGAAAAGAGAATCATTCAGATATAAAATCCCTTCTGCACCACATCTTGAAGGAGAGTGTTGGCTTGCACCATCAAAAAAGCCCCAAGCACCTGATTTATCAATAGGTACCGAGTTAATTTGTCAAAACCTTTGGAGAGATAGAAATAGGCTTGTAATTCCCAAATATAACCTTACTCTGAGTGGCACTTTGAAATGGAGGGATTATTTTCCCTTCAAAAATACCTGCATTCCTAGCAATCTAAATGCTGCAAGCTGTGATTAAGGGGAGAGCCTTAAGGTCTTTCAGTTCTGGCTTGGAGAGACAATTCTTGAAACATTCTGCATTCTGTCTCCTTTCCAGTTTTCTCTGACTCCTGCAAAAATCTCCATTTCAGCCCAAACCTGCTTTGCATATTTACAGTGGATAAGTAAATGACTTTCCTCATCCCCTTTGAACAACACACACCAACTAGGACCATGCTTGTTCCGCTTTTGGAGCATTTCCCAGGTTAGGGCTTTGTTCATAATTGCCAACCACATAAAGATTCTTCCATAGTGATTTCCATCACCATTGAATATTCTTAGGTCTCTCCTCTTCAAACATAGCTTTATATCCTAGTTTAAGGGAATAGAACGATAGAGTAGTGTTCTTTGTGTAGATGAATTCATCTTCAGCTTTTATAATTCCAACATGGCTGTTCTTTAGCCTGGATACTTCCCATTGAGCTCCTTCCTCACCATTTGTTGAAATTTTTGCAAATACGGCTTTAATGCAAAACAGAAATTTCACCTGTATCCTAGAGGTTTCCCAGATCTTAACCCTGTGAATTTTCATCCTTAGGGCTGTTATGAAATACAAACAAAACAGCAGTGGCAGGGGATAAAATTTCAATACTTAACAACCCCAGTCATCAAGGCAATCCAAGAGAAAAGATACCAAATTATTCCAATAAGTTTCAGCTCTCTAGGGCAATCTTATCATGTACAAACCTGATTTGAATACACTTATTTACAGCCGTAAATACATTAGCAAAATAGCCCTTATCTTGTTCAATCGCTTAACATAATCACCTTTAACTTATGTCAAATCAGCAAGATACATATAGCTGGAAATGACAAACCATGAAGAAATAGATGGCTGAACAGTGAAATCAAATCGACAATTTACACAAGTATTTAATAGCTGGAAACTTCATTAATATGAAAAGATGAAGTTCATTTACATACCATAGCCTTATCACAAGGCTAGTACGATCCGGGTCCACTAGCTTTCCGAAACCCTAGATAGGGAAAACCAAGAAAACCCTAGCTCAACTAAGGAGATCCAACAAGCATGAATCACTCAAGCAAGTCCTCCAAGGTAAGATGTCTTCTCTTCTTCTTGTCTTCTCCAAGTACAACTTAGGGTTTCATCTCAAAACCCTAATCATGTCTCCAAGGGATGAAACCTTAACCCTAGTCTTCAAGATGCTTCAACAAGCTCAAGAAACCTAGCAACTGAGAGAGAGAGAGAGAGAGAGAGAGAGAGAGAGAGAGAGTACATAAGAATATATACAAGAGAGAGGAGAAGTGGTGCGCTCCTCCTAGTCACATCTCTAACACAAGTGTGATAAGAATGAAGAGTATGAAGTGATGATCATCTCCAATGTCTTCTTCACATGAGTAGACCCCAATCACAAGAGAAAGCTTCCAATAAAGACGTCCTCTTTCCCTTTCATAACTCTCCTAGGGTTTCCTCATGAACCCTAGCAACTTCCTCCAAGAAGACAAGTACAAAGAAAGGAGTACAATGATGATGATATGAAAGGATTCTCTCCTTCCTCTATATATATGAGAGGTAAGGAAGGCCAACAATACAAATGTGGGCCAATGCCTTTACAAGCAACCTACAATAACACTTGTAGGCTCACACATGTGGACTACTACACCCCAAGGGTACACATGTCAAGCTACAAGGTGATGTTGTCCATAAGCAAGGCTCCAAGTGCAAGGGAGCTCCATGAAGTGTGTCCAATGCTCCTCCTACAAGCCTTCAAAGGCTCCATCAATCCTTCTAAACCATGTATTCCACTAGGTCCACTCCCCATGCATGAACATTGTCACAACCCAGGCGTCCTTGAGCCAACTTTAATCCTCCATACCTGAACCCAAGTTACCCTGTGATGTCTAGGGCCCTATACCCTCCTCTAGGATGCAAAATGGTCCTCCTACTAAGTAGGGTGTTCTGTAAGCAAGCAACCATCTCCATGTGGCCATCATGAAGGACATCACTCAAGCTGTCAAGAGATCTCCAATGCCCTAGGGAAGAATACCAAGAAAGCACCTAGCTAAAGTCAAGCAACCATTGAGTAAGCCATCTCCAATGTGCAAATCCATCACAAACCATCTCTCACGTGAAAATCCATCACGAACCATCAAGGGGCTGATCAATTCCTCTGTAACTCCACCAAATTTGCCACCTACAAATTTGTACCTATTACAATCATGGGATCAACCGTTGTCTACCAAACCACTCCTCTGTCAAGACATCACACCTCTCCTCCTCAAGATAACTAGAAGCCTCACAGATGGAGGAAACTAAAGCAACATGACTAACATATCTCCTAGGAGGAATACTCGCCGTCACTGGAGATTTGGGCACTCCCACATGTTCTTGTGCCTCTTGTAATGTTTGGGTAAGCCATCTTGACTTTCTACGAGTGGGAATAGTAGATGAGGGCATATCCACACCCAATCTTGTCTGAACTTTCTTTGAATCTGACTCATCTTGAGTCTTTAAATCAGTCTCTGGAACAACAACCTCCTCTCTCTCCTCAATCACCGAAGGAAAATCTTATGAACTGGAAGACCTCACGTCCTCATCAAATATCACATCTCTGCTCACCACAGTTTCCCATTGTGCCAAAATATCAATCCTGTAAGCTGCCGAAGTATCACCACCGTATCCATCAACACAAGAGGCTATCACAACATCTCGAACCTCCAAAGAACACTGACCACTTGTGAATACGAAGGAACATAACCTTGGATCACGTCATCATCAAGGGCCAAAATCTCTAGAAACCATATCTTGAGTTGTTGAGGACATACTGTAAAGATAATTGCATCTTCATACAAGATCAAGATAAGTGGATCACATCTATCAAAGTCACAAAGATAGAAGTTTGCATAAGTCAACTCCTTGATCCTGAAAGACCAAGCTCGTGGTAAAGGTAACAACCTATGCAAGGCTATCAATAACCTGTGAGCATGAGAATTCCTCTCATGCACCTCAAAACCTTTGGCAATTGAAGCAACAACTTAAACATGGTCAACTCCCTTTGTCCGAGAGAACAACAACCATGCCCTTGTACTCTATAACACTCCTATCAGCTACAAGCTTGGAATTAATCACTGAAACCACAATAGGTTTTGAACCTATCTCCACAACATCCCGCCATGCATGTGCCTCCTCAAAGAAAGAAGGCTCTTCCAACCTCCCACTGGAATGTACAAGTCCCACTAGATCAGGAAGTAACTTGAAAAGGCCATCGTCTCTCACCTCTTTATCCAAAGTCCTTAGACTAGCTAGACTACCATCACTGATGGTGCATCGCTGTCACTCAAAAGCAACACTCCAATGTACATCTGTCATACAAGACACTGAAAGAAGATTCTTCTTCAACCCGGGAACGAATAAAACATGATCCAACTCAAGAACATCACTTGAAGGCATATAGAAGGAAATGGAGCCAACACCTCTTCCAGGATAATTAGCATCATCACCAAGCACCATGCACATGCCTCTCTCTTGCTCTTGAAATCTGCTAAATAAAGACCTATTGTATGTTATATGTCTCGAAGCTCCAATGTCCACATACCATCCAACACTAGACACAATGTTAGAGGACAAGCAAGAGACCAGAGCGATATCCATCTTGGAAAATTTGCAATATGAAGAATATCTTTTACTTATTGTAGGTGAAAAATATTGGCATCTACCGAGACAAATCAACCACCTATTTCAGGGCCTCCTTGGGCATCTCACTCTCGGAAAATAAAATCATACCAGCCAATAATCACATAGATCTACCACCTATCATTGGCAACCTCTAGAACAAATCAGCCACCTATCACAGGTCTTTCTAGGCATCACACCTATTGGAAATACATCCATAACAACCATTGATGTAGTAGATCCATCACCTCTCTCATCAAAACCTTTTATAGATGCAAGTGCTCATCTCAAGCACATTAGAGTTTCACACCCAACAACCTCAAATGAAGTCAAACACCTCTTCCAAGTAATCATTATCTGAAATACAAGCTCCCTCTTACACCTAGAGTGATTTCAGCCACAACAACTTTGATACCATGCTGAAATTTTTGCAAACAAGGCTTTAATGCAAAACAAAAATTTCACCTCTATCCTAGAGGTTTCATAGATCTTAACACTGTGAATTTTCAGCCTTAGGGATGTTATGAAATAGAACAAAACATCAGTGGAAATGGACAAAATTTCAATACTTAACAACCCCAATCATCAGGCAATCCAAGAGAAAAGATACCAAATTATTTTGATAAGTTTCATCCCTCTAGGGCAATCTTATCATGCATAAACCAGATCTGAAAACACTTATTTACAAATGTAAATACCAATGTTTTAAAAACCGGTGAACCGGAACCAGAACCGACTGGTTTTATCGGTTTGATGGTCGACCAGTTCAAACCGGCCAATAAATTGAACCGGTCAGCCGGTTTATGACCAAACCGATAGTTCAAACCGGCCAATAAATTGAACCGGTCAGCTGGTTTATGACCAAACTGGCCGGTTTGGTCTCTAAAACCTAAAACCCCCTAAAACCTAAGATCCCCTAAACCCTAATTCTAGTTTATAAGACACTCTCACTCCCCTCTAAGTGCCTCACACCTCTCTTATTCAATATTTGGGAGCATTTGGGAGCATTTAGATGATGAGACAGAGGCCAAGTTCGAGTTCGAGTCAGAGACAAATTTTATACTTGCTCTTTTTTACATTTTTGCACGCAGAACTGCCCTTTTAAGAGCAAGTTTTCGTGTTTTAACAGAAGATTCACATGTTTCCCCAAGTGAATAATCATCCTTAGGTGTTGTTATCGCACAATTTGTAGCTAGGTCAAGAGGCTAGAAGATAGAGGCTAAATTGGCGTAACAGGAACCTACCCCACCCAATGTCACCACGATGGGGAGGTTCTTTCTATTTAGGGAGGTCAGGCCCAAGGGAGACGTCCCCGGTAACCTGGGGTTTTGAAGAGGCTAAGGTATAAAGGTATAAGTAAAAGTCCCTCTTCACAGGTCACCACCAAGAGCAAAAAGTCGGGCTAAACAACCAATAATGAAGTGTAGGCCCAAATGAGAACACCTGCCCGGAACAAAGCAACAACAAAACAATACATGCAGGCTATGATTCAATGGGTTAGTACTTCATACAACTATCTGATATCAATATATTAACAATTATGACAGTAGATATTGACGAGATCAATGTTTATTAATATAGCAATGGAACAATATCAATTCATCAATAGATGTCAAGATGATGTTGCAAACAGTGTATCCAATCAATCCCTTACTCAATAAATGCTTCAAACCACCATCTAATTGCCTATAAAGAGAAAATGCTGCGTCAAGATGGAATAACCAAGGATGACGTCAGCCTTATTAGGGTTAGTAGTTAGTTAGGGTTTCAATTTATAAGAGTTTGAAAGTTTGTTTGACCACTATCACTTCAACGTTGGAGACCTAAGATCAGTGCCTAAGGATAAATGGAGTCAAAGTAAGAGAGGACACAAAAGTTGAAGGGAAAAAGCTAAGGACTAGAGGGAAGGGTTCTGAAGTGTTGCAATGGCAGGGCCCCAGAAACAAAACCCTAGGGGAAAGAGGCTCACTTCGGTGTTGCTTAAGCAAGGCCTCGTGCTCTTTCCTCCTTCCTTAGGTTTAACTTGGAAAAATGGCTAGCATAAAAGATAAATCAAGACACGAGAGTGTGGTGAGGGAGAGTGTTGCAAAGGCAAGGCCCTATCACCAAACCCTAGAAGCAGGACGACCCTAGGTGTAGATAACCTAGGCCTGGGACATCTCCTCCTTCTTGACTTTTAAAAGGCACGACTAGCACAGGGGAAGAAGTAATAAGAGTGTAGCAACGACTAGGCTCTTCCTTCCTTCTTCAATGGCTGAGAATTTCTCTTTTAGGGGACATGAGACAACGACCTACTTGTGTGTTTGTCCCCTAGGGTTTTAAAATCAACAAAATTTATAATAAATGCAAGAATATAAAACTACAACCATTCAATTAAGAAGTTTTGTAGAAAAAACACTTACATATCATGATGAAATAGCATTGCAAACCCTAGTTGTAAACCTTCCTTCAAGAGAAATGCCAAAAATGCCAAGAAAAACCTTCCTTCAACAAGTGAGCCTCACTCAAAGAGAAGAAATACCCAAGTAGGGCGCAAAAATCAGATCTCACTAGGAGAGTGAGTTGTGTGTTATGTCAAAATGAGGATAAAACTCCTCAATATATACTGTATCAATGACCTCTAATTAATTTTAGGTCATAAAAATTAGCCAACAAGGCTTTAAACCAAAATCATATTGTTTTTACATTAAATTGTCAAATTAAAACCATAACTGAGCTGTAATAAAGGTAAAAGCCCCTTAAAGAGAGGCGCTAGCCTCTTTTAGGGAAAATGAGACATCCAGGAGCAAAACGTTAGCCCCCCAGGGGCTTCTCCAACATGCCACACATGCCACTGCTGCCCAGTCTACCTCCAAGAATGACCATGAAGCTGGATGACATCATGGTAAGGATGGGGGTGCTCTGAGCCTTCCAAGGCCAATGTTCCACTGAAAAGGGGTCATTCCCCTTAGGCCGGGCTCTGCCAAAGTGCCTCTGGTGAAACGTCCTCTTATTCTCTGGTGCAAAACCTCGGTCAAACACTGTCTTGTCTCTGCCCCTCTGATGGGGTCTCAGCAACCATCTGATGGGCTCTTCAGCCCCATGGAGGTCCGGACTAATCATCTCCCCATGTGTACCGGTCCAAATGGTACCTCTCCATCAGGCATGGTTCTGCACATCAAAAACTACTCCCTCCACGGGCTCATTAGTCACAGGGATCATAGCAATGTTAATCACATTTCATCATTAATATTATCAAACATATGCATAAAAACCCTGATATATCATTCAATAGCTCAAAGACTTTACAAAAACCTACAATACAAGGTCGGGAAAAAGGACAAGATACCCTATTGGGCTAGTATCCATAAGGAAAGGAAAGTTTCCAAGGGGTTTCATCCAAGCCATGTAAATTAGGTGAAGTGGTTTAAGGGATGTCCAGACATACGGGTAGAGTGAGAGCCAGGGATGCATGATATTACCTGTGGGTGCCTTTGTAGAAGGCGAGCTGTACCTGTCATGGATGCAATTTTTTCCAAGCTCCCTTTTGCCTTTATTCTTTTCTTTATTTGCTTTTTCTTCTTCTTTTCTTTTTATTCAAGGGCTAACCGGAGGACACTGCCTTGGCATGGTGACCAGAGCTGACAGTGTTACCCACAAGTACTTTCACAGAGATGAGAAGGCTGGCTC
>ML806442.1:183144-195559 GCA_009831015.1 Picea engelmannii
TTTTTGGTACTTAAATCACAATCTTGAACTACTAAAAATAATTATTACACTTCATGTGGAATGCATTCTCAATTTTGATCCATCTTTAGAGGAACTGTAGAGTGGAGAAGCTTATGATCATTGCCAAGTAAATAATGTCACCGATGCTTCACTACTTGAACCAACACATACATCTATCAACCATATACTTAGTAATTTAAGTCAGTGCCTTAAAAGGACTTGGAGTGGTATGTGATCTTTGGTGCCGCATCAATAGCACACCCATTGCATCTGTAAGATATATTCATGAGCATACTTTGGATATGTTGTCTCTAAT
This sequence comes from Picea engelmannii, assembly GCA_009831015.1. NCBI lineage: Eukaryota > Viridiplantae > Streptophyta > Pinopsida > Pinales > Pinaceae > Picea > Picea engelmannii. Next base: position 183,461 of record ML806442.1, read on the forward strand.
TGTCTCTAATGCTTTGGAGACATGATTTAAAATCTTAAAAATATATTTTTTTCGTTAAAATTTAAATATTTTATGTATTTTTTAAAAAACCGGTTCATTGAATCCAGTTCGACCAGTTCTTGTTGGACCCTCGACCGGTTCGGGTTTTTAAAACTATGGTAAATACAACAACAAAACAACCCTTATCTTTTTTGATTACAATGTTAAATCACTTAATATAATCACCCTTAACTTATGTCAAATCAACAAGACGTATATAACTGGAAATTACAAACCATGAAGAACATAGATGGCTAAAAAATCAAATCTGCAATTTACATAAGTATTGGACCACTGGAAGCTTCATTAATATGTAAAAGATGATGTTCATGTACATACCATAGCCTTATCACAAGGCTAGTACAACCCACTAGCTTTCCAAAACCCTAGCTAAGGAAAACCAAGAAAACCTAAGTTCAACCAAGGAGATCGAACAAGCATTAGTCACTCAAGCAAGTCCTCCAAGGCAACACGTCTCCTTTTCTTTTCATCTCCAAGTATAACCTAGGGTTCCATCTCAAAACTCTAATCTCCAATTCTCCAAGGGGTGAAACCCTAAACTTAGACTTCAAGATGCTCCAACAAGCTAAAGAAACCCTAGTGACTCCAAGAGAGAGAGAGAGAGAGAGATCAAGTACATAAGAAGATATACAAGAGAGAGGAGAAATGGTGCGCTCCTCATATTCACATCTCTAACACAAGTGTGATAAGAATGATGGGTATGAAGTCATCATCATCTCTAATGTCTTCTTCACAAGAGTAAACCCTAATCACAAGAGCGAGCTCCCAATAAAGACATCCTCTTTCCCTTTCACGACTCTCCTAGGATTTCGTCATGAACCCTAGTGACTTCCTCCAAGAAGACAAGTACAAAGAGAAGAGTACAATGATGATGATAAGAAAAGATTCTCTCCTTCCTCTATATATATGAGAGGTAAGTGAGGCCAACAATACAAATGTGGGCCAATGCCCTTACAAGCAACTTATGATAACACATGTAGGCTCACACATGTGCAACACTACATTTCAAGGGTACACATGCCAAGCTCCAAGGTGATGTCATCCATAAGCAAGGCTTCAAATGCAAGGGTGCTTCATGAAGTGCGTCCAATGCTAGTCCTACAAGTCTCTAAAGGCTCCATTAATCCTCCTAAGCTATGTACTCCACTAGGTCCACTCCCCCAACATGAACAATGTTGCAACCCAATCATCCTTAGGCCAACTGCAAGCCTCCATATAGGAATCCAAACTACCTTGTGCTGTCTAGGGCCCAATGCTCACCACTAGGATGCAAAATTCTCCTCATACTAAGTCGGGCATTCTTGAAGCAAGCAACCATCTCCTGTTGATGTTTTAATAGCATCAAACAAGTACTTCCATGTGGGTTTGTGTCTAACACATGGGAGTTGTCCTTATTACCTCTTAGAACCTTAGGAAATTCACTTTATTAAGTGATTAATAAAGTGAATGTACTTTTGTAATAAAGTGAGTTTAGTTTAATTAAATGTCTAAGTATTTGGCATTAGTAATTAAATTAAGTCCTAGCCATTAGATTTAAAGTGAATGCGAGATTAGATCTCAGCCGTTGATCACTTTAGGAGATCTAGGGTTTTGGACTTAGGGTAAACTCAAGGTTATAAAAGGTATCCTATGTGAGAGGATGAGACACAACAGATACACATAGAATGAGAGGGTGAACTCTCATTGATTGGGTGTGTTAGAACACTTTAGAAAATTTCAAATAAAATTTAGACTTTGTTTTCTTTTTGTTTTGATCTTTTAAAAATAAAATACGAAAAACTTAGGAATGCCGTTCTCTTTTAGAATAAAATATATGATCGTTATATCTTGACATGGCGCATCATTTTTCATCCATTAAAGAGTTTTAGTCGACTGGATCAATGAATCTCGCGATTTCGGAATGCTAAAGTTGCGTAAAGTTTAAACAAAAGAAAACTACAAAGTCACTTCGGGACTTCGTGATTCGGGGATTTCAAATTCAAAGTGTTTAAAGATCTAAAAACCCCGAAGTTGCGAAGCTCTGAAGTCCCGGAGACATGTTCTCGCAAAGATATTTTAAAATAAATCTACTGATGAGTCATAGGCCACTTGTCAATATTTATTTGAGCTGACACATGGCACTCTTTTTTGGCACCTTAGTCACATCATTCGAACGATTTCAGGTAACATGTGTCACTCACCTTTTTATGACACGTCATCAAAAGTGACGTCATCATTGCCACATCACTCCGGGAGATTGTCCTTCGGGAGATAAATCAAAGAACAAATTCAAAGAAGTGCCAAAGCACTTGCCACATGATAATAAAACACTAAAGATAAATGAATTAACCAAGTTTAATTAGTCGTGATTAACGAGAAGTAATCACTTCGTGAATTCGACCTTCGTGAGATATCCATTATTTTGCATTCAAAACTCCCAAATGCCGAACTGCCGAAGTACTCACCGCACATACAAGCTCACGAACTCCCGGAGCTCCGGAGTTTTGAAATCCTGAAGTACTTAAAATGGTTTGATTATTTTCTTCGCAAATTCGGGCTTCGAGAGATATACATTGCGTTGCATTCAAAACTCCCGAATGCCGAATTCCCAAAGTACTTGAAACTAAAAAGCGACTTTAAACAATGATTAATTAAAACGAAAAAATAATTAATGGTTAATTAACTGCTCCGTGAATTTGGCCTTCGGGAGATATCCATTGTTTTTCCCTCAAAATTCCCGAATGCCGAACTGTCAAAATACGTTATCTTAATTAGGATCATTAATAATATGCTCAACTGGCTAGGGTTAAAGATTGGGAAATGTGTTGCGACCGTCAGGTAATAAATTTAACAGATTTTGGAATGATTACTTTATCAATAGATTAATGCAAGGATAGCTAGACATTAATATTTCTGTAAATAAAGGCATTTCAAACTTCAAGCCATTTTTCCATTAGCATTTGAAATTTTCGTATTCAACATTTTGAGCTCACAGGTTCTGCTTCTCACAGGAGGGTTATCATCAACTTTTGAAAATCATGGCATCGCGCAAAGTAGGAAAGAAGCCAGATTCATTGGTTGAAGAATTGAACCCAAACACAGATATACTTTCAAACACTACTACTTGAGCGACAAACACCATTAAAACTTGGAAGCAGGTTTATGACATTCTGGAGCAGGAAATTTCTCTCTGTTCCGATGATTCAGCAGAAGAAGAAGATACATTTTCAGCTAAGTTAAGGCATGTGGCCAAGTCCGAACTACACAGAGTTGCTGCTCGACTAAAACTAATGCCATATATCGATATGATAAGATGGGCCTTAGAACACATGGATATCCCAACGAGAACCATCTGTAGTCACCAGAAGACCATCATCGACTCTTTTCGACATGAGGACATTCAAGTAATGTACAAATTAACTCTTAACCCCAAATATACTTACAATGCATCTTTTATAATGAAGTTTGAGGATGAGGAATGCACTAAATATGACAGAACTGTCCACGATATAGTAAAAACCTGGTGGGGAAATCCAAGTAAGTTCAAAATTGATACCAATGGTATATATTCTACAGCCTCTTGTGATGCTCATATCTTGTACATTGCCATGATGCTCTATAGAATGTTTGGTAAGAAGAATCATGCGCACTTTTCCATAGAATGGGTTCCCATAATCCATGAGGTTGCTGAGGGATTTACTTTTGATTGGGGAAAAATGCTGTCAGATAACTTAGCCAAGCAAATTGGGGAATACAAAGCTCAGAAGTCGGAAGGAGAACATGCTCCTTTTTACATGTCTGCATATGTTATGGATGCAATTTGTTTCAGGACCCCAATACCTCTTATGATTTGGAGCTGGACTCCGACTCTCACCGAGCCCATACATTTTTATCATGCTAAGTTATGGGAGGAAAATTCAAAGGACTCCTTTTATGAGATTTGTCATAATGTGGTCATTCCAATTCATGAAGCTATCTATGGTCACTCTCCCCCCAGAATTTCAGAAAAAATCATGGGAAATTTAGGTGCTATCGTAGATTGGTATATTGAGGAAAGCTTCTCCTACATCATAGTGTTTGACTGCTATATACCTCCTCATGCTCTTCCCAGATTCTTACCAGACAGATTGATTTGCAGAGAAGTAATGCATCAAATAGTTTCAGGAAGGATAACCAAAGAGATGAAGGCAACACATAAAAGAGTTTGGCCACCTTTTCCCATACAGGTTGGTGTATTTTCATTATCTGATATTGGACATGCTAAGGTAGAAGCTTCTTCCTTAGAAGATATCAAATTGGTTGACATTGAGTACAAAAGGCATGATCCACATAGGGTGGTTGAAAATCATTTAGCTCATTTCAATATGAAAAGATACATCCATGAAGATTCACCCTATGATGAAGTTTTCAGAGGAGTAAGATCTTATGATGAAGTTGTAATCAGATTTCAAAGTTTGCCTCAAGATCAACAGTCAGGCTTCCTCAGCTTTCAGAAGCACAAAAGGAATAGTCTACCCAGAGTCTTGCAAGGAGAATAAAGACTTAACCCAACTTCACAGGTGACAGAATCAATAGAGCCCAAGCAACATAGCTTGCCTGAAGACAAAGCTATGGAAGTGGAAAAGGATGCAAATATATTGTCTAAGGATGAAATAATTACTGGAATATCCATACTAGGAAAAAATGAGCAAGAATTATTAGCATCATTTGAAGCTTTTATGAAGCATGGGCATACTTTCCCTCTGTCATTACCAAATACTGAAACTCTAGTGAAAGATACCACAAATCAAGAAGGATCTACTACACTTATTTCTCCCTGATCCGGATTTAGGAGTGGAGCGAATTGATTAACAAACTGAATACAATAAACATAGAGATATGAAGAACAACACAGATATCCAGTGAACAATATTTCTATTGAATAAATGAAATAGTTTGAAACTGTAAAACTGCAGAACTGAAACACTTACTCGAATGGTGGTAGCTATCTCTGAGAAGAGATGTGGCTGCTACGCGCATCCGTCTGAGCAGAATGATTACAATGAGGCTCTAGAGGTCTTTTTTAACAGTACTCATGAATGCCAAAACCCTAGACATCCAAAAACCTAACCCTAGGAGATGAAATGCCAAAAGTTATGTGGGCCCCTATGGGTAAGTTGGTACCTCAACTTCTCGAGGTTGTAACTTTTGCATACGACCTTCATTTTAGGCGCGTGATAGCCCGTTGGAAAGGTCTTTTCGAGAACTACGCTTACGTTGTCAAACTCTGACTCCATCTATAGTTTGATTGTGGAGAACCAAAAAAACACTGTTTAAGGCCCCAAAACGGCCCTGGAAGTACAACAAGATGTGCTGACATGAAAACATACAAAATAAGCCAGTTGGATTAGGTGGGAGGCCACCAATATCCACTTGGAAGATGTGTAGGGCTTTAGACAACCCCAGAAGTGTAGAACCCACAATTACAAAGAAGTACAAAAGAACGTGCTGAACTAAAAACTGTCAAGAGGAGCTAGTTGGAATAGGTGGGTGGCCACCAATATCCACCCGGATCAGTTCTCCCCCCTTGGGAAGCAGTGGTCTCCATTGTGTTGAGTTCCCCCATCAGGTGAAGAAACTTCTGCTGAATTTGGCCCCGGGTGAGCCACTTTCCTTGGTGTAGGAGTTGCCCTGCCTTGACAACCCGATAAAGCTGGATCCTCTGCTGGTGAGTTCCCTTGACTTGTGTGTCCACTATCTGATCAGTGGATGCCTGTTCCATGCAGTCAGGGTTGAGCTCTATTGGTGTCAGCTGTTCTGCGATCTCTGAGGTGTCCAATAATGGTGGAAAATATGGTCGAAGGAGGACCACTTTGAACACTGGGTGTAAGCCAAGGAAGGGTGGAGTGTTGAGCTCAAAAGCATTGCTACCCACAACCTTGGTGATAGTGTAAGGCCCATAGCGAAGTGGGTGAAGCTTCCGAGGGGGCCCTGTAAGACACTCTTTCTGCAAATGTAACCAGACCTTGTCTCCAACCTGAAATTGGTGCGGTACCCTGTGTTGATCATGGCACTACTTGTACTTAGCATTGGCTTTTTGCAAAATCTCATGGACCTATTGGCGGATGTGTTGAATCCGCTCAATGAATCCAGTGGCTTTGTCGGTCTCAGATTGAGCATGGGAAGAGTCTGTCTGTGTGGTTGCAAGAGGTAGTGCAATATCAATGGGACCCAAGGGTTGGAATCCTAGCCCCACCTGAAATGGGCTATGGCTGGTGGAGCTATGGAGAGCCCTGTTGTAATTGTGCTGAACATAGGGGAGACACTCATCCCATGTACACGGATGCTTAGAGTTGTACATGCACAGGATGTGCACAATCCTCCGATTGACAACCTTTGTTTGGCCGTCGGTTTGGGGTGGAAAGCAGTGGATTTAGTGAGCTTGGTGTCCAATAGTGACCACAGACTCGACCAAAATGTGTTGAGGAACCTGCTGTCCCGATTGAAGATGATGGTTTGTGGTATCCCAAAATGGACCCACACTCGTTTGAAGAAGAGCTTGGCAGTATTTGTCGTTGCGATGTTCTTCTTGCAGGCTGTGAGGATGGCCATATTCGAAAACCAATCAACGACCACAAATACACAGTCATTGCCTTACTTGGTGGACGGAAGGCCAGACGTGTAATCCATCGAGATGGATTCCCAAGACTTCTCGAGAGTAGGAAGAGGGGTGTATAAGCCTTGCTTCTTGATGGCTGACTTAGCAATGGCACATGCAGTGCAAGATCTGATATACTTGCTGACGTCTTGTCGAAGTTTTGGCCAATAAAATTTGTTCTGTAGAACGACCACAGTTTTCTCTACGCCAAAATATCTTGCCATCCGACTGTAGTTGGCTTCCCAAATCAACTTTGTACGCTCTCTTGCAGGAACATAGAGATGGCCTAGATGGCATAACAGTCTGTCCTGAATGTGAAAATCGGTGACATTCGCACCTGCACCCAAGAGTTGATAGGTGGTGGCAAAGTCCAGATCTTGCTGATAAAGTTGGGGCCACTCAGATGCCTCATGTCCATAGGAATGGAACACAGTGGTGAGTGCAGACACATGAGGTCAATTGAGGCAGTCAACGACACGATTTGTGCTCCCTGTCTTATACTTGATGTTGAGATGGAATTGCTGCAGGTAGGTGGACCACTTCTGATGGCGGTCGTTCTGCAACTTCCCCTGTGTCTGTATGAACTGCAGAGGCTTGTGATCAGTGTGGATGATCGTCTTTTTTCTCAGAATGTAATGTTTCCATTGATGAAAGGCTTGTACAATGGAATACATTTCCTTGTTATAGGTGGGGTATTTTCGGACAGTATCTAAGAGTGTCTCACTATGGTATGCCACCGGATGACCACGCTGAATGAGAACTGTGCCTACAACATAGTCATATGCATCAGTCTCAATCTCGAATGGTTGTTGCAGATTGGGCAAGGAGAGTACTGGAGCTGAGCATAAGCGATGGTTCATATCATCAAATGCGCGTTGTTGTTCTTTCCCCCGCACGATCTTTGCCTTGTCACCGCCCTTGGTCACTTGGCTGAGGGCCCATGCAATATGGGAGAATCCCAACACGTGTTGTTGATTGCAGCTTCATGAGACATTCTCCAGATCGTTCTCCTTTGGACTGAGTTGAGACATTTGTGAGAGAGTGCCCAAGTGTTGGGTGTGCTCATGTGATGGGTGTGTGTTAGACTCTCGACTGAGTTGTGATGATGTGTGGTCTTTTGTCTACTCCTCTGGACTAAGTTGAGATGACTTGAGATGGTCTCCTGCCTTGTACTCTTCTAGAATGAGTTGAGTCGGCTTGAGATGGTCTCCTGCCTTGTACTCCTATATATTTAGTTGAGTCGGCTTGAGATGGTTCTCCAGATGGTACTCCTGTGGACTCAATTGAGTTAATCTGTTGAGTGTGATGTCCCTGTGGGTGAGCACAGGTGGACGTGTCCCTTGTGGCTGAGCACTAGAGGATGAGAGAGATCCTTGCTATATTGTCTAAGAGTAAGATTTGTTGTAACCCTAATTATGCTGTAAAGGGTACAAGTTGGCCCCACCATGTGAAAGATAATTAATATTGTGTAAAGATTAATTGTATTTTTTGAGTTATAGAAGTCGGCCCTATTGTGCCAATAGACACACCTTTTGCTGTGTTAAGTCTTGTATAAATAAGAGTGGATCCCCATTGTGGATCACACTCACTCACTTGTCATCTCATAATTTCAGCAAGCACTTGTACGACTGAAGTGTGCACCTCTCCTGGGCGCAAGTTTCTAGGTTTTGTAAGCACCCTCTTGTGTGCCAAGGTCTATGGTGTGGGGGATCTTCCCTTGAGAATATAGCAAAGAATTACTGGGTTTTTCCCTTGATTGAGAAGGGTTTTCCCAGGATACTTCTTGTGTTCTTGTGCATGATTCTTCTTCTTGTGATCTTGGTTACTGTAGTACTTGTGTATGGTATTGCTGCATTGTTTATGCTTCAAGTACATGCTAAATTGAAATAAACCACATGTGAATGAGCTAAGCATTAAAATTCAACAACACGAACCATCGGTAGAAGTTGGCCATTCCCAAGAAGCTCCAAAGCTCGGTTAGTGTAGTTGGGGCTGGCCAGTCATGGATGACTTGGATCTTAGTTGGATCAACATGTACCCCATGCTCATCAACAATGTAGCCCAAGTATTGGATCATGTTCATGCCAAAGGAACATTTTTCCAAGTTGGCATATAGCTTGTGTTGCCGCAGAGTGCTCAAAACCTGTTGAATATGCCGCATGTGCTCCTCCCAAGCTCTGCTGAAGATGAGAATGTCATGCAAATATACCACCACAAAAGAGTTGGAGAAGGGTCTCAATACATCATCCATCAACTTCATAAAAGTGGTTGGTGCATTTGTTAAGCCAAAGGGCACGACCAACCATTCGAAGAGACCTTCTTTAGATTTGAAAGCTGTCTTCCATACATCAGTTGGTTCGATGGGAACTTGGCGGTAGCCAAAGTTTAGGTCAATCTTGCTGAAGAACTTTGCCCCCTTGAGTTGGTCGAGAAGGTCATCAATCCTGGGAATTGGGTAACGGTTCCTGACTGTGATTTTGTTTAATGCTCTGTAATCAATGCAGAGTCGCCAGGTCCCGTCCTTTTTCTGCACCAGTACAATCGGGCTGTCGCAAGGTGAGGCACTGGGTCTGATGTGCCCCTTTTGAAGAAACTCTTGGATTTGATGCTTGATTTCGTCAATTTCCATTAGCGAGCGACGATAGACTGGTCCATTAGGCAGAGGTGCACTAGGGGTGAGATCAATTGGATGCTTGACTTGGCAGTGCGTCGGTACCCCAGTGGGTGAGGAGGAGATGTCTTTGTACTCTTCCACGATCTCGTCCACTTGCTTTTGCTGCAAAGAGAGGTTCTGTGTAGAGGCCACGGATGTGGTGACGACCTTTTGCTTACTGTTAGCACGGATCACAAAGAAGACAAACTTCCCAGTCTGTGAAATGACCTTACTGCATTGCTTAGCAGAGATTAAAGAAATAGCGGTAGGCGTTGCTACCTCTGGTATTCTGTACAATTGTCTACCCAAAGTAATAATAACACTGCGGGTTCTAAACTCATACACAACATGATGCTTCCACAAATATGGTTGTCCTAAAAGAACATCACAAACTTCAAGGGGAGCAATATCACACAATACCTCATCTTTGAAAGGCTTGATGTCGTAGGGTAGACGACACTGTTGGCTGACACGAAGATCTCTTCCTTGGCGAAGCCAACTGATGGTGTAGGGATGCGGGTGTGGTGTCGTTGACAGGTCCAGCCGCTTGACGATCGCTGCTGAGATCAGGTTCTTTTGAGTGCCGCTATCAACAATGAAATGAAGTGGAGCCCCCTTTACCCACATCTGTGAGTGAAAGAGGTGTTCCCCTTCCTCTGGTTCTTATGGTTCGCTTGGCTGGACTTTGGTGGTAGCTACAATGGCACTGGGTTCAACATCGATAATCCACTTCCCTCCTTCTAGATTTGATTCAGAGTCAGAATCGACCTATGACTCAGAGGCCTTCAGCTCGGCTACGAGTGATTGCTTAGAGCGACATTCTTCAGTGTTGTGCCAAGGGATTTTATGGCATTCCATTTTCCTGTGTCCTTCGTTTTCTCATTGCCCTTCTTGTGTTGCGGCTTGGACTGGTTGTCCTGAGAGTGGCGATCTTTGCTCTGTCCCTTGTTGTGTGGGTTGGGGCCGCCTTTGCCTTGCTTCGGCTGTGAGGAGTTTGCAGATCCAAACTCTTGCCTCTTCTGCTTAAATTTCTGCTCGATCTTGACAACATATCTATAAGCCGTACCAAATGAGGCGATGTCTAGAAACTCCATTTCTATTTGAATGTATCTATGCAAACAACCACGGTATTTGAGCACCAAATGTCGCTCAGAGTCTTTGAACCCAATTTGGTGTGCAGGGTATGGAAAATATTGGTGAAATCTGGTACTATTTGGTCCCTTTCCTAACGCAGGGTGGTCCATCTAGTGTACTGGTCCTCCTAGTTTCCAACAAGGTAGTATTGTTCTTTAATGGCATCCCGAAAGGAATCCCATGTAGGGGAAACCAAAGATATTGCAGATTCCTCTATGGCCCTTTGCTTAGAGTAAGTATCCCACCAGTCCTTAACATGGGGAACGACCTTGAGGAGTGCAAAAGTAATCTTTTCTCTATCGGAAAAATTGTGAACCGAAAAATACCTTCGAGCAGATTCAACCATTTATCTACAACATCCACATCTATCAGTCCCTCAAATAATGGAATATCAAAATTTACCTGTACCTTGAAGGGGGTTGCATGGCCGCTTGATGAAGATGCTTCTCTTGTGGTCAACCACCGAAGGATCTGTGCAAAGTTGTCCATCATTTCGTTCCTTTGTTGTGCAAGGGCTTTCTCGAGCAACATTTTAAAAGAATCTCCTGCTCCATCATCTTTCTTTTCATCCCCCATGGGTTGTTGTCGGGCTCGGCGCGACTGATCTTGCAAAGGCTCGATTGGTTTGAGTCCCAACTTCTTGTACCCAGTTCTTGTCGGGGACATGCACGAAGAAAAATAAATGAAGAGCAGACCGCTCTGATACCACTGATCCGGATTTAGGAGCGCAACAAATTGATTAACAGACAAAATACAATAAACACAGAGATATGAAGAACAAAATAGATATCCAGTGAACAATATCTTCTATTGAATAAATGAATAGGCTGAAACTGTAAAACTGCAGAACTGAAAAACTTGCTCAAATGGTGGTAGCTATCTCTGAGAAAAGATGTGGCTGCTACGTGCATCTGTTTGAGCAAAATGATTACAATGAGGCTCCAGAGGCCTTTTTTAACATTACTCATGAATGCCGAAACCCTAGACATCCAAAAACCTAACCCTAGGAGATGAAATGCCAAAAGTTATGTGGGCCCTTATTGGTAAGTTGGTACCTCAATTTCCCGGGGTCATAACTTTTGCATATGACCTCCGTTTTAGGCGCGTGATAGCCCATTGGAAAGGTCTTTTCAAGAACTGCGCATTACACCGTCAAACTTTGATTACGTCTACAATTTGATTGTGGCGAACCAAAAAAACATTGTTTAGGGCCCCAAAACAGCCCTGGAAGTACAACCAGATGTGATGACATGAAAACATACAAAATAAGTCAGTTGGATTAGGTGGGAGGCCACCAGTGTCCACTTGGAAGATGTGTAGGGCTTCAGACAACCCCGAAAGTGTAGAACCCACAATTACAAAGAAGTACAAAAGAACGTGTTGAACTAAAACTGTCAAGAGGAACCAGTTGGAATAGGTGGGTGGTGCGTGATAGCCCATTGGAAAGGTCTTTTCAAGAACTGCGCATTACACCGTCAAACTTTGATTACGTCTATAGTTTGACTGTGGCGAACCAAAAAAACACTGTTTAGGGCCCCAAAACAGCCCTGGAAGTACAACCAGATGTGATGACATGAAAACATACAAAATAAGTTAGTTGGATTAGGTGGGAGGCCACTAGTGTCCACTTGGAAGA
>ML806442.1:214834-230050 GCA_009831015.1 Picea engelmannii
ACAGGTACCATTTGGATCGATACACATGGGGAGATGATTAGTTCGGACCTCCATGGGGTTGAAGAGCCCACCAGATGGATGCTGAGACCCCATCAGGGGGCAGAGACAGGGCAGAGGTTGATCAGAGTCTTTGCATCGGAGAAGAAGAGGACGTTCCACCAGAGGCACCCCAACACAACTTGACCTAGGGGGATTGACCCATTTTCAGTGGGACGTTGGCTCTAGATGGCCTAGGACGTCACCAGGAGGCTTATGACGTCATCATGAGCATGTTGGCAGATGGACAGGGAAGTTGGCACGTGTGGCAGCTTGGAGGAGCCCAAGGAGGGCTGACGTCTCACTTCAGGAGGCTGCATTTGCCCTATTAGGGGCTAACGTCACCCTAGAAAGGGGTGACGTCTCACCTTTCTGCTTGATTAGGGTTTTTACTTAGCATTTAATGTAAAATTAGTATAATTTTGATATTATGGCCTTGTCGGCCTTTTTATGACCTAAAAAGTAAATTAGGTCATTGATACAATATATATTGAGGATTTTGATCCTCATTTTATCATAACTCATTCACTCCATAAGGAGGTCTGAAATTTGCGCCCTATCTTGGGTATTTTTGCTGGATTAAGTGATGCACACTTGTTGAAGGAAGAGATTTTTGGCATTTGTGGTGTTTCTCTTGAAGGAAGGTGTTACAATTAGGGTTTGCATGGATATTTCTTGGTGATTTGTAAGTATTTTTCTGCAAAACTTATTGAATGAATGGTTGTAGTTTAATTTCTTGCATTTGTTTATAAATATTGCTGAGTCAAAACCCTAGGGGACAAACACACAAGTAGGTCATTGTCCCATGTCCCCTGATAGAGAAACCTTAAACCATTGTTGAGGAAAGAAAGAGCCTAGCCTTAGCTACACTTCGATTTCCTCTTCCTCTTTGCTAGCCGTGCTGTTTTGAAGCCAAAAGGAGTGAGATGTCCCTGGCCTAGGTCTACTACACTAGGGCCGTACTCTTTCTAGGGTTTGCTGAAAGGCCTTGCCTTAACAACACCACACCTCATCAAACCCTCTTGTTTTGGTTGCATTTTATCATTATTGAGCTAGTTGTTAGCTGGGAAGGAGGAGAGAGCACGAGGCCTTGCTTTAGAAACACCGGAGTGAGCCTTTCTCCCCTAGGGTTTTGATTCAGAGGCCCTGCTTTAGCAGCACCCCAAAACTTTTTCCTCTAGTCCTTTGAAATCTTGCCTCCTTCAACCTTTGCGTCCTTCACTTATGACTCCATTAAACCCTAAGGCACTGATCTGAAAGTCCTCTAACGTTGAAGTGAAGCTGATCAAACAAACTCTCAAAATTCTTTGAATTTCAAACCCTAACCTACTAACCCTAAGTTGCTGATGTCATCCTTGGCTATTTTATCATTATTGCAGCAACGTTTTACTTTATGAGCAATTGAATGGTGGTTTATAGCATTTGTTAAATGAAGTGTTGATTGGTTACATTGAATGCCACATCATTCCAATATTTTTTTTTTTTATGTCTGGAGGAATCAACAACTAGTTGGGTACGTGCTCGCGTTACACGTGGCCGTGTTATCCAACTGCTACCACTATAACCTCCAGGTGTACCCACGAGGCCCCTTATGCACACATTGTAAGTCGAGGGGAGTTGAACTCGAAACCTCATGGAACTTCATTTTCACGGCACTTGCCAATTGAGCTGCCCCCCCGGGGGCACATCATTCCAATATTTATTGGTGAAGTGTTATATTTTTCATTTGCTATTAATAAACATTGACTTTGTCAACATTTATTGCTAAATGCTTATATATATTTATCAGATAGTCTTATGAAGTACTAACCCATTGAAATATAGCTTGCATATATCTGTTTGCTGTTGTCTTGTTCCGGACATGTGTTCTTCATTGGGGATTTACTTTGTTATTGGCTGTTTAGCCGGGACTTTCTGTTTGGGTGGTGACTTGTGAAGGGGGAAAACTTTGTCTTGGTCTTATTACCCTTTTGCCTCTTCAAAACCACAGGTCACCGAGGACGTTTCTCCCGGGCCTACCCTCCCTAAAGAGAAAGAACCTCCCCATCGTGGTGACATTGGGTGGGATAGGTTCCTGTTACGCCAGTTTGGCCTTCAATCTTATAGCCTTTTTCCTAGCTACAAACTGTGCAATAACACACATGAGAGTAATTAAGAGGGAGAGAGCGCATGAGATGAAGAAATATGGAAAGTGAAAGAGATGGCGCATGGGGAGAGAGAAATATGTAAATGTGTTGAACCTGCACAGAATAGATCTAGCTAAACAATGATACACACATTTGCAGAGAGAATTTGAGAAAGAAGAAGAAGGAGAGAACGAATAGAAGAATTCTCATTAACCGTTGTGAATAATGAATAATTTACACATGATATACTCTGTATAACTCAATGAGTGCGCACTGGAGGAGAATCAATGCGCCATAGTGGTGGTCTAGAGTGATCTGGACACACACCAACAGTTACGGGAGTGAACTGCCACCTAGTCTAGTCTCTTAGGCAGTTACGGGAGTGAATTGCCACCTAGTTGAGTTAACTAGTCAACTAGTCTTCAGTTAACTGACTGAACAAAGAGTAGTGAGGAGTTAACTCAGGGAATCAAGGGTAATGTGCCAGTCTGGTGATGATCCCAAGGCAAGTGCGCATTAGCTGGTGATGATCCCAATGTTGCATGGTGACAAAACCAATGCAGCATCTAAACTCAACTCAACTAGTCAAACTGAAGTGTCAACTGAAAGAGAATATTCACCAGATGGAATATTCTCCCCTAAAATATAGGAGACTGGATAATGACTAATTATGACTAATAAACAAGGAAAAACCTTAGGAAAAATAAATCCTAGGTGTGTATGAAGTAACTCCAACAAAATAGAGAGGAAAGGAAGCGTATGGAAGAGATAATGCACCCTAATTTATAGGGGCTAAGACGCACGTGGGAGGATGAGAGGGAAATAATGCATGGAGGATAAGTAAATGTGCCCAAGTGGATAATTAAGAGAAGCTAAGGTGCATGGTGAGATAGGGAAGGTAAAAGAGGAGTGAGAGAGAGTGAGTTAGGATTTAATTAAGCCAATCACGTCTTTAAGACACAAGCCAAGTCACCCATATGCGCCGCTCTTTAATTATGCCATGCAGGTGCCACATGTCACGCTGTCATATTGCCATTTGTTAGAATTTGAATCTGCCACTTGTCACCTTGGGAGGCGGCCACCCTTGCTATAAATAGTAACTGCTAAAAATAGGAGTCCGACCCTAAAAAATAGGAAATCACCAAAAGTGTCCGAGATGATTAGGAGACCACTGCCAAATATCAAATGTCTAAAAATAGACACTGCTAAAAATAGAATCACGCCACATGTCAATGATATCACACTCATCGAATTCGATTTTCCGTGAGGATTACAAATATGTAATCAGAATTGACATGCAAGCCTTTGTGCTCCACCTGCTAAAAATAGAAAACACTGGCATGTCATCTAGGAAAAGGCCCAATAGACTCATAATGTCTCTAGGAACAATACTGTAAGCTCATGATCCTGATCTTAGGCCTGGAGATCAACTTGCTAAAAATAAAAAGTACTTGCATGATCCCCGGACAAAGTGTCATCGGGCTCAAAATCATGCAAGGACCAATACTGTATGCTCAAAACTGCCATATGAGTCTCCGGTCATTGTCCCCTAAAAAGTAGGGCACATGCTAAAAATAACAATCTCTCTCAAAACCATGTGAAATTGTGCTAGCTTTGTCTCTGAAGAAAAAACAACCACAACACCAGTCCTGTACCTGTCTCTGATGGGAACCAACCTCTGGCTCACACTAATGCTCAATCTGGGTAAATCTCTGAATGTCAGCCAAAATAGACTATGCTGGCTCTTAACCCTTACGATTCTCAAAGGAGAAAATCTAGGGAATAAGCCCCAGGACTGGCTAATGAAGGTTTGAGGAACAATTATGGTAACCTACATGCAACAATCACCCAAGGTGCAAGTACCCTTATTATTGGTAGGAATCCTCCAGGGGAGTTGAGGCAGTGATTGTCCGTCTATCCTAAGTACCGCAAGTATTTCCCCCTTGCAGTCACATGTGTGATATCCTAAAATTGCTACGTTTACCACTTCACAATCAACGGTTGGGGTGGAACAATCATAGGTCGAACCACACATAAGGGCAGGGTAACTAAGTCCGAAATTCTGAAAAGTGATTCCACACAAGGTGGCCTGCACTTCGGAAATTCTCAAATGCGTAGTAGTCCAAGTAGTACTACAAACACCCAAACAAGCGGAGAGGGAATATCTTCCCCACCTGCTCTAAGTGTGACCTTGTGATTTATGCATGTGTTAGATGTGCTTCCCAAAGATTGATTGCTAGATGGATTTAGAAATTAGAACAACAGAAAGAGAGGGGTTAGACGAGGCAAATCAATATAATTTCAGCAGAAATAAAGAAGAGAAAGGCCTCAAGCACTGCAAACCAAGACGTTAGACTTGCAAAACCTTTGGATCTGAACATGTGAATTCCTCTGTTTCACAAAAATGGATCAGCTACTGAAAGGGAAGGTGTGAGAAGCAAATCAAATTTGAAGATGGGTGAAAGTAGCTAATGATTTGTAGCAAGAGAGGGGCGAACAAAAAGATGGATTTGTCTGTGAAATATAGGGCCAAACCCCCTCCTAACAACCTGATACAAAAACAGACCTGCATAAAACTTGATCCGATTGTTATAATAATAGAAATTTGAAAGGAAAATTTAAATTTAGTGGCTGAAAATAAAAAAGGTCAGTGCCTAATTATCCTAGGGTTATGGGGTCTGATGCATGCATCCAAAGATGGGTTTCTGCTATGAATTTGAGGATCAAATGCAGAAAATGAAGTGTGGACTGACACAGGAGCTCCACAATCTATCAAACTAGGAGAAGGAAGTGAACTTAAGAGGAAAATTTGTGCTATCACTTGCCTAGAATGTTTTAGCATGCAATTTCAACTTAAACAAAACAATTTGTAAATGAATTTTACCTCCCTTAAGTGGTTAGCAACCACTTAGGCTCCTAGCTTGAAGGTTCTCCTAATGTCTGCAAAGATCCCTCCTAAGTGCACCAAGAAATGAGCTTCCCATACATAAATGGCTGAACATACATCAAACCCTCACACACTAGCACAAGTAGAACAAGATATCTATTCCATTGATATCCAACCAACATACAATGAAGGTATAGATGAGGCACCCTACTAAAACCATGGGAGAAAACCATGAGTTGCCCTCAAACCATGGGCTAATACAGTGGAATATGGGCCCACCTAAAACCATGGGTAAAACCACCTCTCATCAGTGGAATATGGGCCCCACAAGAGTTGTGCCCTACTAGAAATCAGCATGAGAGGAAATGGGTCCCACCAAGGGGGTGCACCCCACCAAGAGCTAGATAAGTGGAATGTGGGTCCCTCAAAGGGGTGTGCCCCACTCAAATAGTTGGCTTCCATACATAAATGTTGAAAGGGGTTCACAAGAAGGGGTGGACCCTCACCAAATGTGCCAAGTAGCCATCCATGTGTGTAGTGGGTCCTGTTACCCACGTTTTCGTCCAAAATCAAAATTGTGGTCTAAACCTCCTCAGATGAGAAACTATATGTAATAATATCACATATGTGATGAGCAGATTGGTACAGCAGGGTTTTCAAACTACAATTTTGATGCAAGGAGTGAAGGTTTACTATAGCAGAAAGTGGCATAAATGAAGCAAGGAATCAGTTTTGAGCATCTTCATCATTTGGGTATACAAGGATTGGAAGACTAGTTGGTGGATGGCTACGGGACCATGCTGGTAATTGATGTGGGATTAAATACTGGAAATGAGGGTGCATTTTGTGACAGCATTAAGGGCATTTTGTATAAGGGAAGCTACATCTATTCTGGGCACAGATTTGATGAGGATATAAATGACAGCAGTAGGGCGAATTTATGGCAGCTGATACATCCTATTTTGGTGGCAGCAATATGACAGTTTTGACAGCAGCATTAGTGACTGCAGTGAAAGGGATCACACAAGGTTCTTGTGCCTTGGTTGTTTGGTTTTGGAAACAGCTACAGCAGTTTTCAAATTGCAAATACATTCTGATGAATTGCTAAATCCCAATGCTGCAAGTAGTGAGACCCTCGGTCTGCCATTGGAACAGGGGAAGCATGAATATTACTCTGTAAATTTTGAAGACCCTCTGGTGTATGATATTGGAGGAGAGGGTAAACATAATGATGTTGTGGCTGGCCCAGATAGTGGACAGAAAAATGAGTATCAGTTTGGTACTATTTTTGCTGGTAGGAAGCAGAATGAAGACAAAACCACAATCCCATTGAAAGGAACCCCAGATCAATCTCTTGACAGGTTGTTGTATGAGCCAATTTCTGCATGTTTTGATTTAAATAGTCCACATAATCTTGCAACAGGACTAAAGCTGTGCTCGGAGGTACTGTCCATCCCTAACGAGTTTAAATGCCATCGAAAACAAGACTGATGTTGATGATTTGAAGGATATTACACAGCATACCCAACATACTGAGCCAACACAGATTTTGGGTAATTTTGAAGCAGACCCTAGTATAAATAATGAGGGAGCTCAGTTTGTGAAACCGGGACAGAAGAAAAGGATCAGTTTAGCAGTGTTCTCAATAATTTGTGTTCAGAATTGGATCCAGACAACAACGAAGCCTGGTTGAAAGGGTTTGGTAACCTCCTTGTTAATGATCCTTCCAATGATCATGAAGGTGGCATGGATGGATTTGATGAAATGAAAACTGAATTTTTTCTAACTGCCAATGGATGTCTCAGAAACATCAATATCCTCAATTATACTGAGAAGAATGTCACTGGATTGGGTCTAGTTGAGGCTGTTGGCACTGGTCTGAGATCTGGTCAGCATAAAGTAACCCACAGATCAAAGGATGAGTATCTCCATGCTGATATTTTGATTTGTATACAGGACCAGACAGAAGACAGAACTGAAAATAAAGGGGTTTGTGGTGAAGACGACACTGGTGGTCTTGTGAAACGACACATGGACTGCGGAAGCCAAATTCAGATCTGTCATACGGTCTTGACAGAGAGAGGGTATGCAAAACATACTTGTATCATGGAATTTTTGACAAGGGTTACCCACACGATTCATTTGAAACCGAACCCTCTGACCTGCCAATCGATGAAGCTACCTTTGATGCGAGTCAACAAGTCCACTGTTTGACATATGATGACAAAATTTGGGCAGTCTTTTCATCATGATTCACTAAGGGACCGGTTGAGGTGTTAGATTAATATGAAGGGGTTTGTGATCCATGATCCTCTGACAGGTAGTCTAGCTCATGATCACATTGAAGTCAACGTGTCTTTGTTTTGGATGATGGTGAAGCACAGGGGTAGAAGAGATGATGGTGAAGAGATGATTATGTTTTGACATGAATAGAGAAATCTGGGATTCTCAAGTGCCCCCCAGAAGGACACTTGTCCCCAAGCTGGAGCCAGATGTTACCCACGTTTTCGTCCAAAATCAAAATTGTGGTCTAAACCTCCTCAGATCAGAAACTGTATGTAAATCGCATATGTGATGAGCAGATTGGTACAGCAGGGTTTTCGAACTACAATTTTGATGCAAGGAGTGAAGGTTTTCTATTGCAGAAAGTGGCATAAATGAAGGAAGGAATCAGTTTTAACTTTTGAGCATCTTCATCATTTGGGTATACCAGTATTGGAAGACTAGTTGGCGGATGGCTACGGGACCATGCTGGTAATTGATGTGGGATTAAATACTGGAAATGAGGGTGCATTTTATGACAGCATTAAGGGAATTTTGTATGAGGGAAGCTACATCTATTCTGGGCACACAGATTTGATGAGGATATAAATGACAGCAGTAGGGTGAATTTCTGGCAGCTGATACATCCTATTTTGGTGGCAGCAATATGACAGTTTTGACAGCAGCATTAATGACAGCAGTGAAAGGGATCACACAAGGTTCTTGTGCCTTCATTGTTTGGTTTTGGAAACAGCTACAACAGTTTTCCTGTCAAACCTTTTCCAAATATCCAAGGCAGCCTCAGAAATTCGGCCTAACAAGTGTCTGGGGCTACAAACATGAAGGTAACAGGATTCTGATTTTTGTCCAACAGGGCAGTGAATCTTGCCTTTCCTCCCAGAATAGCACTTCTAAGATGGGATACGACATAATTTGAAAAGAGAAGTTGTCAGAGATTTCCTTTCTCTCTTGAAGAAGTCAAAACTGAGAATTTTATGGTTTCTACAGGGTGCAGGAGGACACATAATCAGCAGGGTATCATAACCAGAGTTTACAACATACTTCTGAAACTAAAATCTGATGTGATGAGTGCACAGTCCAATGTTAGGGACCTAACCCTTCAAGTAGGTAGAATAATATATTTCCATGTAATAAAGGTCAATGTTAATAACGCTTAGCAATAAGGAAGAATGAGTCCAATGTAAGAAGACCTAATAGAAACTTTTGTTTCTAGAAGGATCTTCCTCTAGATTGTTCTTTTGATACACATATTTAGTATAAATAGGAGTCGAGGGTATGAAAAGTTTTGTCTTGGATATTATTGTAATAGAGCTCTGCTCTGCTGGAGGTTGCCCCCTCGAAGAGGCAAGTGAACATTGCTCTCAGTAATCAAAGTGCTCTTCTGGTGTTATTCTGGTATCAGTTTGGTATTATTGTGGTGTTGTTCTGGTTATATTGTTGTTTATCTGCCATTTCTAACTAATTATTTTTGTTCTGCATACTATTTTATATCTGGAATATTACAAGTGGTATGTGTTGACTGCCTATTCAACTAGGGGGTCAACTCCATGTAACATGAAGATATGCATCAACAGATGCAAATATGACGAAGACTATTTGGTTCTACTGGGCAAGTTATGCCTCCAACACACTTTTTTGTAAACGGAATTTCCGCACCCCTGCGTGGGTTAATAATGTAATAGGTCTGCATGGATCATAGTTAGGTTAGTTACTTGGGGATTTTTTTTCATTAGGAGAGTCCTTTCAGTGAGGGTTTTTTATCCTCAGGTTATTAATTGGGCTTTTCAGCCTTATTAATTTCCCTCGAGTTTTTTCCTCCCACCATGCAATAATTCCTCCAAAGTGGTGAAGGGTGTTCTAATGGAGTTATCCTCTGGTAGCTAGTGTTTAGGAATGATGTAAATGACCATGTATGACATCTTAGAAAGTTTTGCGGAATTCCGTCTAGTCTAGATAGGTTTTTTTTAATTAATTAAAATTGCCTAAGGTTGGGTAATTTAATTAATTAATTTTAATGATTTTTGAGCAAATATTGTAAAAACTAGGTCCTTGGGCTTTTGCTAGGGGTATTTGTGCTCAAAAGAAATGGAATGAGACCCCCTACACCCTTGGACCAAGTTTCAGCTCAGTCGGACAACTTTTGGTCCACCAGGAGTCTCAGTCAGTCAAAACAACAATTTTAATTGCTAAGTCATGACATAGGAAAAATGTCATTTTTGTAATTTTTGAGCAAATGGATGAAAGTAAAGGTGGAAAATCATGAGAAAGATTTTTTCTAACCTTTCCTAACCTTTTCTAACCCTCACATCATGCCCTCACCTAGCCATTAAACAAAAACGTCACTTTCCCTAGAGAGGTGTGCCCCCCTTCTAGAAAGTCTCCAAAAAGTGAAAAAATAATAAAAAAATTAATGGGAGACTTATTCTATCCCTTGGTGTGCCTCCCTAGACCCCACAACTCATCATTTGACTTGTCAAAGCCTTGCCAACTCACTCCAACTCATTGCCACTTCATCTATCCATGCCAAAACCCTAACTTACCAAAACCCTAAAAGTGACTTTTCTTTGATGCGTGACACTTGTAACTCATCAAAGAGTGGTAGCTTTGCCTTCCCAAGTATAAATAGAACCCCTCCCTCACTCATTTAACGCCATCTCTTGAGCTATTGTTATGCTACCCAATGCTTGCCCCATCTCTCTCTCTCTCATTTGTCCATCTTGCTCTCACTTCATTTTGCTCGAGAGTGTTGGAGCAACATGTTACTGCAAGACTCTCCTCTTGAGTAATAGAAAGGCTTTGGAGGATTTGAAGAAACAAAGAGTATTCTTGTTACTTCTTGCAACTATTGAGGTGATCTTGTTCTAGTTTTCTCTCTTGTGCATGCTTTAAGTTTATAGATCTAGAGTAGAAACTCCAAGCAAAGTATTTTGCTTGGATAGATTAGTGGTAGTATTATCATAGATCTAGTGAAGTGTTTATTTGGGTATTACAAAGTATTTTGTTTTACCATCTAGATCTACTCACATTCTATCTATTTTTGTAGCTTTTCTCACAAGATTTGCAGGTTTACCTCTAGGGTTTTGTTGGGATAGCCTTAAGGAAGAGTCTACCCTCAAAGCCAACCTAAACTCCAATGTTTTTCATATTTGATTTTTCCGCTATTTCATTCCATATTTCAATTGCTAACAATCATAGATAGGTCACTTTAAATCAACTTTTATTTGGATACTTGTATGTGAAAAATTTCTGCATAAAAACATAAATTTTTCTTGATTTGTTTTGTGTTGTGTAGCATTTCCAACAATCAATAGCTTGCTGGTTTTTGTAGGTTCTTACCATGTTTAGGGGTTATGTTGCCCACTTTCGGTCACACAACACTTCAAAGGCATATCCTTTGATTGGGTAACGGAAATCACCCTTTCCCTACCTCTTTCTAGCATTGTAAAGTCATTTTTTTTGCTTCCAACCCCCTTGGCACAAAAAGGGAAGGCTTGCCTCCACCTTGTGCCATTGAGAGTGGTTTTTAATTTTTGTTTTTCATTTCAAGTCATCTATTTCATTGTTGCCTACACCTTGGGTGAGAGATTGGCACGACCAACCCCCCAAAATCGTGAGACTAAGTTAGTTGTGTGTGTTTTTAATATGCTCATGCTCATGGTTAAAATATTTTAGAAGTAGATCTCACACTTACATAACTAGATCTTAGCTTAAGCCCTTGGGGCATAAATTTACTTGCATGCTTTAAGTCTTCCAAGTTTCATTTCCTAGCAGCTATTCTTATTGCAATACACACATGGTTAAGTGGTGACGGTTTAAAGCAATTCTTTTTCATTTGCAAGTAGCTTTATCTTCATATCATTTATCTTAACGCAATTTACACATGGGTAGATGGTGATGTTTTAAATCTTTTCCATTGGCAAGCTGTTCTTGTCCTTTAAAGCACTCATTTCTTTTAAGCTTGCAAACATTTATGGTTAAGTGAATGGTGTAGGAGAAACTTTTTCATTTCAGCAACTCATTACATGATCTATATGTGTTTACATGCTTCAATCTCATGATTTAGAACACATCTTTTGGGCTGGACAAAGTTTCGGTTTTGGGCTTATTTCACTGTTTTTAGGCAAGTAAAAGTCACCTAAACACTCTTAAACACTTAAAAATGCTTAGTCCATAGGCATAATAACTTGCTAGACTTAATATGACACCTTAATTCACCATCTTCGCCATCTAAAACGGGGTTTGAGGAAGGCAACGGAAGGTGCTAGGCTGGGGACGGTCTCACGACGCACGGTGTCCTTTCCGGGAGTACTTGGATCTTTAGGGTTGACCTGTGAAGCTAGGGTAGGCCTCGTTGCCTCACTTCTTGAGCGTCCAACAATTATTTGGTAATTGGGGGAGGAGAATTTTGGGTTGACACTTAGCTAGGAGTAATTCAAAATTTAATAATCTTTAAGCAATTCATAAATCACTAAGCATTTGGGACATCATCTTCATTGATACATCTTATGATTGTTGTCTAAGCAATACTTGCAAGCAATCTTCACTTTTAACTTTACATGCAAATTTATTTCCTTTGCTTTGTGACTAATCATCTAAGTGTCATCTTTTATGTTGTGGAGCACTTGTTCTTCAAAGCATTTCATTTTACTTTGTTAGTGTTCTTTCTGGTGTAATCCCTCATGAGGTTGCGCATCCCCTTTGGAGGCACTTTCTTGTTGGGTCTTGAGTGTTGTGGTTGCCATTGATAAGCAGTCCAGTAGAGTAAGTGCTATTGGGGCATGCTTGGCTTGATGTGTTGATGATCTTCATGCTTTGAATTCCTTTAATTTCCCGCACATACAAGCACATGGTTAATTTGTCTCTTTGTATCTTTATATCTTACAACTCTTAGACTTTCTTGCTTTAATTTTGTATCTTGTTGTATATCTCTTGTTCATAATTGTTGTAACATCTATCATTTCGTTTTTGGTTATAAGTATTTGTATCTAACATTGTTGTGGAATAGTTGTACTTATTTGTAATCTTTTGTAATCATTTTGTAATCTAAACCCCTTAAACATTAGTTGACCCCTTTACCCAATCTTAGGCACTAGTCTTAGTTGTCTTAGGAAAGGGATTGCTTGTCATAAGTAAATCATTGCATCTTGCATTGCTGCCTTTGCATCATAGGTTAGTCTTTCCCCCCAACCTTGTAACTAACTAAAACCAACTCCTAGAACATAACGTTAATCTCATCTAGTAACTAGGGTCTACCCCCCTTGGCTTACTTAGGAGTAAGCCTAGACGGAAGAGGTTCAAGTCAAAGTGACAACGTGGGCTTTGAGCCTAAGCATTGTGCCTCCAAGGACACACTAAGTGAGCAGGACTTAGCTCACGTTTGCAAGTGTGTATAAGGACGACAATAGTATCAAAGCACCTTCCTCGGCAGAAAATTGTGGGTTAAATTTTTTTCTAGGGTAGAGACGTATTCCGACGTCTTTAAGCTACAGAGATCTGTTGTTACGCGCATAAACCCGCGGTCGGGGATTCATACACCCAGGAAATACAAGTGGTACTTAAGCGCACATCTATTGACCACCCTTGTAACCCCTGTTGGTACCCCTTCGAGTGGTAGTGCATCAGACAACACCTATCTACAGATTAGCCTAGATCTCCTGAAGCCCTCCATAGATCAACCGATCAGTCGGTTGACTGCTATAGTGCCACCGAGAACAACACTTGGGAAGATACTCTCTAGTACCTGGGTAGTCGGGTAGTACGGCTAAGGGTACGGTCTAGCCTCCTTAGTTGGTGTCCTGAGATATTGGGCCGAGTACTACTGTTGGACCCTGCACGTATATCAGAGAGCTATAACATAGGGCAAACCCTTGTCTATAGAACCCTTAAATACCCTAACCTTTGGGATGAAAACAAAAATAGGATAGACAAGATCTATTGCCGCGCAACTGTGTCTCCTGCATTCGGGTTGCGAAATTACGACACATTTCTTCTTGTTAAGCATTTGGGCATTTCATTACTGCAGTATCTTCACATCGAAGTATAGTTTGGATCCTGTTGGCACCATTATTTGAGACCTATTTCGTTGGATTTCTCTCTTCACCCTTATCACAGCCATACCTATCATTTTTCAACAATTTTTTTTCTCATGGACCCGACCCCCTTCCAACACACTTATTTGGGCTTTACCCCATTGGATTCAACTCGTCGCCCTGATCGTTGTGATACACTTCACCCATAATCCATTTTCTGTGTGGTCCCACCCGCCCCTTTCAGTGTTACCTCTTCATCATGGCCCACACCCGTAGCCAAGAATTGGAAGCTCGCTTCAATACCTTGCACACTAATTTCACAGAAACCGAACAAGAAGTGAGACAAATCAATGCCAATATTGCCACCATCAACATGCATTCCTCCATCACCGCCACAATCGAGGACCTCAAACAAGACATTGCTACCCAACTTGAATCCATCACTACGATGATCTGCGCCAAGCTGCATATGCTTGCAGATCTTCCCTCATTTAACCCACCTTTGCAAACCGAAGGTGAAACTTCCTCTCATTCCCAGAATTTTCAGCCCCATCACTTTCAGTGTGACCTACGCCTTCTGCGTGTAGATGTGACCAAATTTGATGGCTCGGATCCCACTGGCTGGGTAACTCAAATGGAACATTATTTCTCTTTGTATGGAATTATGGATGAGTTGGCCAAACTTCGGTATGGTGTTCTCCATCTAGATCAAGAACGTTGGCAATGGTGGCAATGGAGAAAAAATGCCCGCCAAGGGTATGTGGCTTGGACACACTTTGTGGCAGATCTTAATGAATGCTTTGACACTGACACCAACCATTTAGGTCGTTTGACAAAGTTGAAACAATTTGGCACAGTGGAAGACTTTATAGCCGCTTTCGAGTGATTGGCTTTTTGTACAGAGGGCATGTCTGATGCTTTTTTCCGAGAATGTTTTATCAGTGGCCTCAAGGATGAGATTCGTGCCCATGTCTTCATGGCTCGGCCTCAGAGTTGGGTGGACGCTACTAAAAGAGTTAAGGAAGCACAACAAGTTGTCTCTTCTCAAAACCGAAAACCCTCCTTTATTCCTCGCACTAAACTAGTCACTCCCACTCCTCCTACTCCACTAAAGATCCAAAAATTGATTAAGGCCGAAATCGCTGAATGCCAACTCAAAGGCCTTTGTTATAATTGTGATGACAAATATTTTCCTGGGCACAAGTATAAGGAACAAAAGATTTTTATGGCCATCTCGGAGGATGTTTCGGAAGAGGATGTTGAGGCTCCCCTTGTGTCCGTGTCACCTGAACCCACTGACATGATCCCTCCCTCAGACCCTCTCGAAGTAGAACCGGTCATTTTACTAAATGCTCTCACTGGCTTCTCTGCTCCCCAAACCCTCAAGCTAATTGGTTACATTAAGCATATGAAGGTCATCATTCTTGTTGATAGTGGAAGCACCTATAATTTTATTCATCGCCACATTTCCCAAGAAACTAATTGCTATATCCATGCCGTCAATAATTTTCAAATCATGATTGTCAATGGCGGGTCCATGAAATGTGGAGGGCATTGTGAAAATGTGCATCTCCAAATTGTTGAGTACCACCTGAAATCTCATATGTTTGCTATCGACATGGGCGGTTGTGACATTGTGTTGGGTGTAGAATGGCTAAGGACTTTGGGTCCCATTCTCATGAATTTTAAGGAATTAACCATGCAATTTGACCAAGAGGGCCTGTTATCGCACGGTTTGTAGGAAAGGTCCAAAGGGCTTGAGTCAGGGCTCGAAACCGGCGTAACAGGAGCTTCCCCACCCACTGTCACCTCGATGGGGAGCTCTTTCTATTTAGGAGGGCAAGTCCAAGGGAGA